>RJWT010000629.1:0-61605 GCA_004365215.1 Cuniculus paca | reverse complement strand
GAAGGCAGGGGAGGGGAGGGGAGGGGAGAGAAGAGAAGGAGAAAGCCCCAGAGAAAGGTGGGAAAGGAGGAGAAAAAATTCTTTTAATTTAATGTGCATTTATAGTCATGTGATGAATAATAGGTAAGACACAAGTCATCACCATTTGCTGCGCTTGTTCTTTTGCATTCCATGACTGAGCCTTTGTCACAAGGCTTTTGGCCCTCACTGATGTTACAGTTTTACATTGCACGTAGGTAAGTCTCTGTAGAAAAGCCTTTTGAGAACAAGGGTGTGCTTTTTTTTTTTTGAGGCGCTGGGGATCGAACTCACAACCTCATGTTTGCCAGGCAGGCACTTAAGCCATATCTTCTTATAATTAATGACAACAGAGAAATCTGTACCTTGATGGACATCAGAGCACAGACAAATTTATTCTAATTTGAGACTTTTGTGAACACCCCAGTAGTAGGCTACAAAAGCTTGTTTAGTTCATTAGGTCCTCATTTCAGCTTCCTTATCAACAAAGAGCAGGACACACTTACAATGTTGAGTAAACAAAATCTGTTTTGTTGTTGTTGTTGTTGTTGTTTTAGACGGGATTTCTCTGTGTAGTTCAGGCTGGCCTTGAATTCACTTTCAGGCGTAGGCTGGCCTCAGACTTACAGTGATCTTCCTGCCTCAGCCTCTCAAGTACTGGGATTACAGGTGTGCACCACCTGTAAGCACTTCAGATACAAGCGGTTTCCTTCACAGATTCCATTTAACATAAACTGACACCTTTCTTAAGCGAAAGTATACTGCTGGAGGTTTTCATTGTTGTAATTTCAAATCCAAATACAGTCTTTTCTGCATTTTCCAAACAGTTTACAACAGATATTTTCATTTATAATCACAAAAATATTTTAAAATATAATACAGACTTACAATAAAAAGCTGCATTTTTAACATTTCAGTCCACATTTCATTCTCTGATTCTGTGTCTTCCCAAAGAAAGAATCAAGATTATCTCCTATGATTTAAGGTGGGTCACTGTTGGTGACTGGGTCTGCCTAGATGCACTCATGGCAGATGTTGGTATCTTTAGGGGAACCACATCTGCTCAGTGGTTTCTATCATTTGCAGAAAAAGGGAACTCAGTCAGAGCTGTGCTTACCACTAGCTCCTGCTCTTCTGAGGCCATAGTCTGCTTATTTCCTCAGCAGGCTTCTGTTTCCAACAGAAGACAGAGTGTGAAGTATCCACAAAGTCTATTGCTCAATCAGGGGCCAGTCAGACAGAGATCCACAGGGGACTCCTAACCCAAAGAACAAGTTACTATGGTCTTGAAAGAACTGAGATGCCAAGCAAGGGTAAAGGATGCAACCCAGGAATTAGCAACAGCTCCAAGTGATGACTTTTGGGCAGCTGGCTCCACATAAAGAGAGGAACTCTCTCATGGATGAAGGAAGCACAGACCCGGCTGGAAAGGACAGTCGGAGCAGAGAAAGAGAGTCAGCCTTCAGCCTTCTCCCTTCTTGAAGTTTAGTCAGCTTATTTTTCCCCCCTTCCTTACTCGGAACTGAAGACAGGGCCTTCACACCGAGATATATCCCTCCCAAGCCTTTTTTAAAGTTTTAAGACAGGCTTCCCTCTGTCACTAAAGTTGCCCAAACTGAGCTCAAACTTATGATCCTCCTGCATCAGCCTGCTTGAGTGCCGGAACTACAGGTATGTACCACCACACCTGCCTAAGATTTAAGCTTTAACTTTTAATGTAGTCAGATTTATCAATCTTTTCTTTTGGGCTTGTGATTTTTTGTGATTTATTCTATAAATACTTCCTTATGAGGTCATAAAAATATTCTGTTTTCCTAAAAGTTTTAAGTTCTTTGCTTTGTATACACAGGTTTTTAATTCACCTGGAATTTCTCATCTATTATGAACTGTGATTCTAGTTTTATATTTGAATGAAAAATTCAAATACCTAATTTCTCCAGATCCTTTGTCCATTTGTTCGTCACTGGTCTGCAATGACAGTGCTATCATTCATCGTGTCTCTGTATTTGTACAGCTCTGTTTATGGGCACGCTGATCTATTGCATTGGCTCTCCTCTGCATGCCTGAGCTAATATGTAGTATATAAAAATGATAACTTTATATTAAGGCTTGATCTTCTAGGGTGTATTACCCCATCTCGTTCTTCAAATTTGTACTTTTTCTTGACCTTTTGCTCTTCTAGATGTGTTTTTCTTTTCTTTTCTTTTCTTTTCTTTTTTTTTTTTTTGAGATAAGGTCTCACTATGCATTTCGTGCTGGCCTCGAACTCTTGGTGATCCTCATGCCTCAGCCTCCCAAGTGCTAGGATTACAGGTGTGCAACACCATGCTCTCCTAGATACATTTTTAAGTCAACTTTTTAAATTTTTTTTTTTTGGTACCAGGACTCAAACTCAGGACCTTAAACTTGCCAGGCAGGCATTGTGCCACTGAACCATATCCCTGGCCTGAGCTTGTTAAATTTAATGCCAAAAAACCTGTTTGGAATTTTACTGGAAATTAATGAAATTTGTAGACTTAATCATCAGAAATTGAGAACTTTACCAGATTGAGTTTTCCTTTCTGCAAACGCAGTATACCTCTTTATTTAGGTTGGCTTCAGTGCATTTCAATCAAGATTTATGATTTTCCTCCTTAGGCTTTTGTCCATCTTTTTTTATATTTAGTCCTAACAATTTTTGTACTTTTGTACTTTTATTGCTATTGCTATGTAAATGCATATATATGTTTGTATAGATACATGTATTTTCTACATATATGTGTGTATTATACTTTTCTCATTGTTTGTAATGTATAGAAATACAAAGATTAACTTTATATCCAGAAAACTTGTTACCGTTTAATAATTCCCTGTAGGATATTTGAGATTTTCTATATAGCCATTCATATTTGACTGTTTTCTTGTTGTTCTAATGCTGGGGATCAAGCCCAAGGCTGCCATGTGTGCTGGACAAGTGTTCTGCCACTGTGCTGTACCTCCAGCCCCTAATTATGTTTTCTGGGGTTTTGAATTTTTACTTTTTGGTGTTTTGAGACAAGGTCTTACTATGTAGCCCAGGCTGGCCTCAAACTCATAATCCTCCTACCTCAATCGCTTGAGTGCTAGGATTACAGTTGTACATCAATGCCCAACTTGCTTGGTGTTTTCCCCCCCAATATCTATATTTTCTTACCTTACCATGTTGATAGAACCTCCAGTGCAATGCAGAGTAGACATGTTAATAAGCATCTTTGTTTTCTTCTTATAAAACATTGCCACTACACTTAATATTTGCAGTAGGTTTTTGTGATACCTCAGTTTCATATTCTTATTCTAAAGAGAAAGGTGCTCCATTCTTACTCCAGTGAATATCTAGGAATGACCAAGCTCTGGTAGTAGGACCCATGCTGGCCACAAATATGGAAGATTAACTAGAGTGTCAATTAATTACTTTCTAACAAAAAGGATAAATATCAAGTGGTCCAGATGCCGGTGCTTTTCTGTTCATCACTTCGTATCTATAAACAAACTTGTCTGAGAAATCAAATTATGCCAGAAGGTAGCTTGCTGTAGGGAAGAGTTTGCTGGAATGTCACCAAACTGTGGCAGTTCAGTGGCTCCCTTTCCACTAGAGGAAAAGACCAGTTTACTCAAAGGTTGCAAGTCAAGGTTCCTCTTCCATGAACAAGATGATGGCACTGTGTTTACTTCTACTCTCTAGTTTGCATGTGTCTACTGTAGATAACTCTTTTCTGAGTGATACATTCTGTGACATGTTTGTACTTATTATATTAAGACCTGCTGTGACTCTTTTGAGGATAACTTCATGTTTTTCTGCTTTGATCCATAGCATGTTGATTATATAATTTGACACTCATAAGGCACTTTTATTTCTAGCTTTAAGAAATTGGAGCATAAATCATAATCATCCAAAATGTGCATACCCTTTGATCCTGCAGTTCCAATTCCAGGGAGTCTATGGCACAAGTCCTAAAAGTTACACCAAAAGAGATACTACAGTGCTGTTTGTAATATCCAACAGGGGACTGGTTAGCTAATTAAGTATTACCATTCAGTGAAATACAACACACCACTTCAGAGGCTACAATAAGTTTTTATATATTTATATTTATATTTATATTGGGAAAGGAATTAAACACATTTCCAAAAGAAAAGAAATAGGCCATAAAATAATATTTATAAAATTGTCCTCCTTTTATTGTTAAAAGTGTGTGTGTTTGTATAGGCAAAAATGACCATGAGCATGCTTACATGTATTTACATACTTTCAAGGTGCTGACATCAACCTTGTTGAATGGGGGAATTGTGGAGTTGGGGTAGGAGACACTTTTCCTTTTCCTGTATTGGTCTCTATTGTAATAGTTCTTGTAACAAGAGGTATTTCTTGGCTTTCTGCCTTATTTTTAACTATGTAATTTTCAAGTATAAGAAATTTACTAGTAGATATTGTGAGGATATAGAAGACATCAGATTTGGAATTTTTTTTCAGAATTGGAATTTAAAAACAAATGTTTGCTATTCCAAGGAATTGCACTGTGGAAAGGAACAAGAGGGTTCACCAGTCAGGGGTAGGCAACCACCATCCCCAGATCTTGAGTATGATATTATTGATTCTCTTTTATGCTTGAGTACATCCTAAGATTCAACCGTTTGTCATCATTTCATGCTAAGAATTACTTTGCAAACCATGGGGAAGGAAGGACATTGTGACACATGAAACGCTGTCCTAAACAAAGGCCCTACTGGGAAAACATAAGTTGTCCATCTTTAGCAAACACCCAGTCTGGGGCGTAAATGGAATGACTCAGTTCCCCCCTCCAGAATCAGTATTAACGGAGGACATGGGAACCGTTACTCACATATTAAACTTCACTGTTCCCCTTACTTCCTTTCCCAGAGATAAGCCCAACCTCCCAACTCCTATCACCCTTTCTGGCAAACTCTGTTATGCTGAATCTTAGTGTGCAATATTTTCCATGTATGTTTCTAGTTTTCATATTGTAAAATTGCTTATGTTTTGCTTCATGACTAAATTTATAGGTAATTTTATGGTATGCGTATCTTTTAGCGATTTACTTTCTTTTTGTTTGTGTTTATTTTTTAAATAAGTTTTCACTCTGGTACCTCAGCTGGCCTCAAACTCCTGAGCTAAAGTGATCCTCCTGCCTCAGCCTCCAAAGTAGCTGGAATTACATGCTTGCATTCCCATGCCTGTCTTCTTGCTCTCTTTTTCAGTCCTTCTTGTTTTTTTTTTTAAGATTACCAGTGTTTATGTAGATCTAGTTTATTCATGTTAAGTATTAAACACTGCATTGCATTTATCTATCACCATAGAGGTGAACAGAAACACTGTGTTCATTATATTGCTATTACAAACAGAGCATATTAAATACTCTTGTACTTGTTTCTTATGCACAAGTGATAAAATTGTTCATGGGAGTTATTGGCAAAGATATTTTCTAAGCCTCTTCATAATGCATAACGAGTGCTAAAACATTTAAATTAATGTCTCCATTTCCTATAAATATACATGATCTTCAATGTCTCTGGATATGTATGACTTGGTCTCTTGCCACATGTGAATCTAATCTTATACTGAGAGATAGCAAAACAAGAAATAAAGACCCTTGGACCTTGAAAAGAGAACTAGGACTTTATGGTATTATCTGAGCCTTGTTTGTCTTTCTATATGTGCATCTTAGCTCCTCAACTAAACCAAGTGCCTCTTGTCAGAAGTACAGTAACTATGTGTTCTACTTCTTAGAATTCCCAGGACCTAGGACAGTGTTCTTTATGTAGTGTAACCTCTTGCTCCTCAGCATGTACCTCAAATAAGCACATTGGCGTCACCTGGGGGCTTACTAGAAATGCAGACTCTTAGACTACTTCCCAACCTCCTGAGTCCAGTTCTACATTTTAACAAGATACCCAGGTGATATTAACAGTTGAGTGGAACTGATATAAACTGGTTGTTCCCTGGACCTTACCAACATGTGTGTCTAATTTTGGTTGTGTTTATGTCAATATCTCATATTCTTTCAACATCCAATACCCTGAAATAACCATAACAACAGCAGCAGAAGCTAACGTTTGCTGGTACTGAGCTAGGCAGTGTAATGCTTGTCTGCAATCCCAGTACTTGGAAGGCTGAAGCAGGAGGATAGCTGTGAGTTAGGTAATTCAAGAACAGCCTAAACTTTATAGTGAGATCCTGTCTTTAAAAAAATTTTTTTTGCTGCTACTATGTCCTAATATGTGTTCTACACTTTATAGCATCTCACCTAGACCTCATATAGATCCATGAGGATCATATAGATCTTGGAGGCAATTGTTTTTAACAACTATTTTATTGATGTGCAGAACATATAGAGAAATCACGTGAAATGTAGATAAAAACTTTGCATGTACCTGATAGTAGGCTACAAACTCTTGCAGTAAAGATGGAGTAGGTTATCCATCCTTATACCCACAAAGCACCTGGCATCAAGACTGGACATAGCAGGCAACGTTTAAGTGGTTAAATGATCAGTCAATAGCCAAAAGAAAATAAATGGCCTTTATCTTAATTGTTCTCAACATTTAGTATATGTCACTAAGACACATGGAACTCTTAATGACACAGCTACCAATGTCCCATGCCTAGAGATTCTGATGTACTAGACAAATCCGGATTTAATAGCTAAATTTTTGAGCATACAAAATTTTCATTCACCCTTTAACACCATGCTATTCTCAAATAAGAACATATTTGCTATGATTTTACCAAATCATGAGGCTAAAAGTACCAGGATTATATCTGTCATCTTTTTACTTCTAAAATTATTTTTCTTACACTATGCTTCTTCCCAAATAGTCTAGGGACCATCATCCAAATGGATTTTTAAAATCCACACTTTCAACATTTTTACATAAAAAATAATAATGACAATGAAAGTTTTTGTGGAAGTGCATAAAAGAGGGAACATTACTAGGTTGAGAAGGAAGTCATTAATATTATATAGAAAGCAGCTATTTCCAAAGAATTTACAGTGGTGTTTTATAAAATCAATGCTCTAAAATGTGCTCTATTTTTATTGTCAGTAGAACCTTACTGATGTTCTACTATGACAAGAATATAAATGATTTTTAAAACTTTGAAATTACACCTATTTGTATTGCTGTTAACCAAATATATCATCAACTTCATTCATTCAAGTTCTTATTCCTCCAGCAAATGTTAGATGAGCACTAAACTTGACACTACAGTCTAGAAATGAAAATGTAGTTCTTTTCTTGAAAGTTATCAATTTAGTGGGGTAAACGGTTTAGGAAATAAGAAATTACAATGGGTAAGACCAATCTTGTAGATACTCACAAGGTACTACAGGGGCTTTGAAGAGACATCCAGAAGGAGTAATTCTGAATTTTGAATTTCATGCAAAGGAAAAAATAGGAGGCCGCCAGTTTAAGAGAAGTATCTACCAGAGTTCTTGGTCACAAGCAACAGAAATCTACATGGTCTGATTAAGCAGAAAGGGAACTTGTTAAAATAATATTAAGTAGCTCACAGAATTCCCTACATACCTCAAAAAAACTCAGAGGCTCAGAGGCCACACAGTCAGAAATATCTTCAAAAATCATATCAGAGATCTGATCTCTGCTAATGCTGGTTTGACCTGTACCACCCACACTGGATGTTAAACAGCAATCAGCTGCAGTTGCCTCAGAAGTTTAGTCTTACTACAACTGCTAACATCAGCATCAGAGGAAAGTTCTCTGTGGTTCTTGCTTGTATGTGTTATTACCTCCTAGATCAAAATCTGGAGCAGTGACATCTGATCAGCCCATAAGTGCATGGAAAGCTAGAAAAGTAAATATCTGCCAGTCTTCACATCTATTTGTATATAACAAACCACCTTCATGTATATAACATTAACAATCATTATTATATCTTAATATTCTGTAGATTGACTAGGCTCAATTTCATAGTTCTTCTGCTGGGTTTGAAATAACATGAAGTGAAGACTCATGTGCCTGGAATGCCCAAGATGGTTCACTCAAGTGGATAGCTGTGGGCTAGGGGGTCAACTAATGCAGGTTGATTTCCTTCATGTGGCCTCCACTCAAGGATGGTTCACATTTTACACAGTATCTCTGAGAGGGAGTATACCAAGCAATGAAGTTGGAAGCTTCATATTTCTTACTGCTTAGCTTTGCAAGTTCCACAGACCCACTCTATTGTTCAAAACAAGCCAGAGGCTAGCATGCACTCATGAAAAAAACAAATAAGCTTCCTCTTGCAATGAAGAGTAGCCAAAAATTTGAAGTTATTTTTACCACATTTTCAACTTTTATACTGGGAGGTAGGTTTTGCATCCAATCTAGACTCATAAGTCAGAGATTTTTTCCATGCACAAGAAAAAGAATCTGGGCCATCAAAAAGAAAAAAACCAGAAGTTAATTGTAAGAATCAAGAAGAAAAGTGTGTCACTCAGCAGAAACAGTATTGGAAAGTTATAGAGAGGGCTTGAGCTGATACTGCCACTTAAATGGTGCACTACTCATAATATAAGTCCTGGTGTTCTCATGCCAACACTGCATTAGAACTGCTCCTTGTCGAGTAGAGTTGTAATTCTACTGTATTTGTGCACATTAGAAGGTTTAAACTAATTACGATTGATTCAGAAGTTGCCATCCTTGTTTGTTTTCTCCATTCTACATCCTTAAAACCCTTTTCAAGATCACTGTTTACAAGATCAGCTCCAGGGTGGGGAATGTGTACCTGACAAAGATTGCCTAGGGCCTGCAATGATTTGGAAATAAATAAATCTAGATCTCATCTGTCCACTCAGGTATTTTTAATAGTCTTTTATTTTACTTCTCATTATGAAAATACTTAAAGTAGCAGGAAAATAGAAATAAGAGTACAATAGACATCAACATATCCACCATCTAGATGCAATTCAATAGTTACTAACATTCTGCAATAGTTGCTTTAACCCTGTGTATATTTATTTCCCTGAACCATTTAAAAATAAATTGCGGATATAACATTTCAGGCATGTGATGTTTTTCAACTAAAAAAAGTAAATATATTCATGTGTGTTCATAGTTTTATTATTATATCTAAGATATTAACAGGAAATGCTCAAGAAGTGCCAGCCTATATTCAGATTTCCTCAGTTATCCCCCAAATAGCCTTAATAATGACTTATTCAAATGATGATCCTATCAAGAGTCATATATTATTTTTGTTATTTTTCTTAAGTCTCTTTTACTGTAGAAACTTCAGTGGCCCCTACTGAAGAGACCAAGTACTTTGTTTTGTAGAATAACCCATGTATTACATTTGCATGATTATTTCCTTGAGGTCCTGTCTAACTTGTTCCTCCAGTATTTCCTGTAAACTGGAGGCCAGATTTATAGACTTATGCAGATTCAGTTTGAATATATTTGGCAAGAATGCTGTACACTTCTGTGATCTGTGTACTTTGCCTTGCATCATATCAGGACGCCCACTGTGTCCAGTTGCCTTTGTCTTTTAGTTTGGAAATGGGGAAGGAACAAAAATCATGTACACCAGGCTGGATGAGGCAAAATAATATACAACAGGTCACAAAAAGACTAAAGATATGAAGAGAAATGTTACCCAGCCTGAGGCGGGAGGTGGGGGTGGGATAGTGGTGGGGGTCTATCTGTTTCTAGCCCTTAGTTTTGGGTGGAATTTCTCACCTAAGAGGAGAGACTTGATCATATTAAGGAAGGGATGCAAAATGCCTGCCCACTATGAGAACGAGGTGCTTCTACCCCAAAGAGGAAGAAACTCCCTGAGTAGTCTCTGCACAGGTCTCCCTTTTGGGGAGCTAGACAAAGTCTGGCTTGATTTCCTAATAGGAAAAGCAATAACAAGCAATATTTCATGGGACCTCCAAAGGTATAAGAGTTTAGGGTATACTTAAATTGTCCAGAGGCCACAGCATTGGAATTACTACCTCCATCAGCACTAACACACTGATGGAGGTCAAAATGGCAGCAGGGAGTCTCACCTGATGATTTTTGAAAAATTCATGTGACAGTGTGGCTACTGGAGTGAGCTTAAGTCTGGGGGAGTAGGGGTAGATGCTCGAGGAACCCAGGATTAGTGGCCCCAGTGGACAGAATTAGCAGAAATAACGGCAGCTTCAGAATGGTCTGAAGCTGAGTTTCTCAAACTCATCACTACTGACATCTTAGGCTGGATAATTCTTTGGTGTGAAAATTAGGGGCATGTATGAAAATGAGGCATCCCTTGCCTCTACCTCCTAGAGGCCATTCACACCCCCACCTCTATTGTGATAACCCAGCATGTATCTAGACATTGTTAAATGTCACGTGGTAGTGGAAGAGGCATTATATTAAAATCACCCCCAGTTGAGAATCAGTGATATGAGGGCATGGTCAATTAGTGACAGGAGGGTTTTCCATTAAGGGACTATATCTGGCTTCATATTGGACTATTATATATATATTAGTTTATCTCATTTGGAGAGCATCTCTATGAAGTAGGGACATTGTCTTAAAATTTTTGCAATTGAGGAAAATTCATAACAAGGGTTTGATCCTGTTGCTGAGGTTTGGACCTGCGTCTGTCCCACTTTGAAATGAACTTTCTGTTCATACACCAAATTGCCTCTCTTTTTGACAGCAATCTAGCATCCCAGGCCTTGCTGCAGCACCGAACTAGGAGGGACAGTCAGAAAGATGTACCAGCTCAAGAGGGAAGAGCTTCCAGCTCAGCAACACTGATTGGGTTAAGCGTTTCCATGGGACACGGGGCAGTTCTATTGGTGATTTCAGTGGGGCCACTGTGATCAATGAAGACTTGGAGGAGGGCTAGCCATGAGAGTAGCTTTGGAGTTGGAGGAACATGGGACCCATTAAAGATATTAAATAAAAAGTAGTGAGCCCCTGAGAAGTAACAATAGGAGAACTCTTCTTAAGTTTTCAAAGTGAGGTATAATATTTGAGGCTCCAGAAACATCTGAGAGAGTCCAGGAGGTACAGAGGGGAACAGTGCCTACATAAGCCATGCTTCACTGGAACGGCATAAGGTTGACAGAAGCGTGCTCTGAACTCCCCCAGGAAGGAAGGGCTGGTGCTGTGGGAAGGCACTGGGTGCTGAGGAGCCTGGAGAAGTACCTCTTAGCAGAACCAATCAGATATACTGCGGTAGACACATACCTGTGCCGAAGCATCTCCCAACTATTCCAATGGTTCTTCCTCTTCTCTGAGCTCCAGTTAGTATCACTGTCAGTCCTAGGCCTCTCCTCATTTAATTGTTCTACATTTGATAGAATTAGAGTTTCAAGGTGGTGATTGTTTCGGGTATATTGCTCTTGTCTTTCTAGCTAGACTGTACACTTGTGTTTACAAGCAAAACTCAATAGTCTCTTTGTAATAGTCCCTCAGCACAGCACTGAATGCATAAAGATGTTCAATTAAATGTTAAATTCCAACAATAAGTTACAAAAATAATTCAAAATAGAATTACAAACTGATATTATACCAAGATAACTATAAAACCATTGAGAAGTGATGAATAGCAACCTATTAAGAAAGATATTAAGACTTACATTAAAATAGTTTTTTCTGAAAATATCCACTCCACTGATTTAAAAGAGTGTCATTTATTGAAGAAATAGTCATTGTCATTGATCATGTTCCAGGCCATGTTCCTGATAATGGAAATATAGAATCAAATAACAGGCAGGGTGTGGTGGCGTATACCTGTAATCCCAGCATTTTGGAGGCTGAGGCAGAAGAGAAGGACTGTTGAAAGTTCAAGGCCAGCTTGAGCTACATAGTGAGACCCTGTCTTACACACACAAAAATAAGATAGAAATCTCTATGCTCATGCAAACATAGAAAGTTAAAGATAATGTAGGTTTTTCATAAAAACAATGCTCTCAGTCAGTAAATTTTTTTTGTTTGTCTTCGTTTTTTTTGAGACAGGGTCTCGCTATGCAGTTTGAGCTGGCCTTGATTTCACTTCGCAGCCCAGGCTGCTCTCAAATTTGCAACGATTCTCCAACCTCAGCCTTCCAAGTGCTGGGATGATAGGTGTGTGCCACCACGCACAGCCTTTAGTGCTTCTTAACCCATATCAGACTTTAATAAATTTGGTGTGTATCCCTCTCATGTATATTTTATACTTTACTACAAAAATGTACATC
Organism: Cuniculus paca; assembly: GCA_004365215.1. Classification (NCBI taxonomy): domain Eukaryota; kingdom Metazoa; phylum Chordata; class Mammalia; order Rodentia; family Cuniculidae; genus Cuniculus; species Cuniculus paca. The sequence continues at coordinate 49,396 of RJWT010000629.1, read as the reverse complement.
CATAAATAATAATGTATTGGCTTATCTTTTAAAATCATGTTGTAAAATAAATATTTCATTCATTTTGAAATTTGTTCATTTTTCAGTACTTTTAGAAGCTAACCATACTAACCTATAGCCCTAGTTTAATTAAGTACTAATCAGTAATCTATTTATGAATATATCACAACTTATTTATCCACTTAAAATATTTAGTCAGAAATTTTTATGGATTTATAAAATATGATCTTTGGTAAATGTATAGAGGCAGAAAAGATTATGGAAATCATTTGGTGCAGGTTTTTAAACTATGATTCACAGTCCCTGTTCCATGAATGAGCTTTTTAGGAGGTCTAAGAAATTTGATTGTCTGTGGGTTTGAACATTTGTATAGAAAAGACCAAAGTTTTGACTAAAGTCTTAAAGAAATTCATGTGCTAAATAGTTACCTTTCCTGTGAGGGTGGAAAATCCGGTCCAGTACCACTTTCTCATTTGACATACAAGAAGACTAAGGTCAGAGTAATAAGGAACAAGGTCTATGCAAATTGCCTTTCCAGAAAATCACATGGCTGTGTTTTTTGCTTGCTTGTTTGTTGATTTCTTATACAATATTATGTGAATTAGGTCTCTTTCACTTTCTAGTCTAATAATTTTTTTCCTTTTAATTATTAGTCATTACTGGTGAGGAGGTAGTAAAATTAGTACAGTCCTATATTACTGGTGGTATTTAAATTGGGATAGTTCTTTTGGAAAATCATATGAGAAGATAAAATACCAATAAGACATTCATAGCCATTGGGTCACTAGTTTTTATATGAAAAAAAAATCCTAAAACTGGACAAAGCCACATGCACAAAATGTTCATCAAAATGTTCTAATATTTGTAATACTGGAAAATATTTTCTAGTAGGATAACAGATGAATCACAGTATGACCAGTCTATTGACTATTACATAGAAAATTAAAATTAAACTATTATAAAATGTTTAGTGAGCCAGGCATGGTGATGCGCCCCTATAATCTCAGCACTAGGGAAGCTGAGGCAGGAGGATCGCCTTGAGTTCAAGGCCAGCCTGGACTACATAGAGGGTTCAGAGTCAGCTGGAACTACAAAGTGAGATCCTGTCTCAAAAATAAACATAAAAAGACGTTAAACTAGAAATAAACTTAACAAATGATAACTGGTCATTTTTTTCTTTTCTTGATGCCAAACCTCAGGTAATATATTATATCTCACATTATTATTATTATTATTATTATTATGAGACAGGGTGTCACTATGTAATTCAGGCTGGCCTTAAACTCAATATGTAGCCCAGGGTGGCCATGAACTCTTAGCCATCCCCCTGCCTCAGTCTCCTGAGTGCTGGAGTTACAGTCATACACCATTATGCCTGGCTATGTCTCATGTTTAAACGGTAAAAAAACTGTAATGTCATTGACTTCAAAAGCAGTGAATTTTAATAAGAATATTTCCCACAAATTTATTATCTTAAAAATACAAACTTTCCTTTTAGAATACAATTTTGTAAACATTAGAGTGCTGTCTTCAGAATTACACAGAAGAGTACCAATAACAGCTTAGTTAATTATATTCACCAATCAGTTGGCCAAATGGCTACTCAATTTCCACAAAGTTGGAAGCTGATTTTTGAATTGTTGTTAAGTGAATTTATCTGCTAAAACCCATCATTTTGTAATCAAATGTTATATATGAAATCAGGAAGATATTCTCCCAAAAGCAGGGCTTTCTTTCTAGTATTTTGATGTTTTAAACATTTTAAATCTATTAATATTTTAAATTCGTAATTTAAGCATTTCCATACCATAGGGTCTGCTTTAGGATCTTGTCATGTTTATTCCAATATTTCTGTTTCGCAGAGCTATCAAATTAAAACAAGTATGTGTTTGTTTAAAATCAATTTGTGCCCAATTTTACACACACACATACGCACGCACGCACGCACATTTTTGTTTCTTTCCAGTCAATAGGCATTTATACAGTAGTTACACATACACTTCTTTGAAAACTTGCACACGAACTAAGCCAGCAGGGGGCGAAATACAATAGGAATACGTGAATTAGACAATCCGGGTAGATTTTTCTCACTTTGGTGACTGAGCAATCACAAAAATATCCAGCAACACCACAAAGCGATTAGTACTATAAAGTGATGCAGTCTCCGTATATTTTACAGCGATTGAGATGTAAAGAGACAAGTCGGGTCTGCTTCCGAGCTGCAACTAATTTGTCTCGAACATCGCAGAGGCGGGATAAGTCGTGATGAACTGCTATTGTCCTTATGGTTCCTCTGATTTGTGTAATTCCTTCACTCAAAGGGGTGGACGCTTTTCTGTGGCCGAAAGGTGTTTTCCATCCCTGTTTCTTTGTGGATCTGCTGAGCGCTGCTCTTTGGGAACTATTTTAAATTATTCAAATTATTGATGCAGAGGTTTGGCAAATGGGGGCCAAATGAGGACCTGGCAGGACTCCTGATTTGTGGGGTAGAAGCCTGAGATAATTTTCCCAGACGGTAATAATAATCGGGTAGTCTTCTCGTATGATTTTTACAGTGGCTGGTGTCAGGGGCAGAGGGTAGAACTCACGGGAACAACTGCTCAGGACCGACGATGGGAACACACTGCTTTACGATCTTTGTTAGAGAAAAGCGTTTAAATGCGTAAGTTAATTTGAAGGACAATAAAGAAACACCACCATCTCCATCCGTTAGCAAAATTCCAGATTAGTATTCTTATTTTGTCGAAGATGATTTGCTAGTTTGGATGTCGATTTCTCATCTTAATTTTGATGTATAACAATCACTTCTTTGTTATTTGTTGTCAGTTTCCTGTTCTGTTGGTTTACATAAAAAAGAGGAAGCCTGTTGAAAAAGTCGTTTTGGGGCGAAAAGGGCAAGCTGCTGAATGTTGCTCAGTAGTTTTTTTGGCGTAAAAGATCTGGCCGTGTATCTCTAAACCTACAATCTTATTTGGAAAGCGAGAGATTTAGCTCAGTTTTGAGCAGAACGTTAACAAGCGGAGAGGAGCGCTTGTCCCCCTCCTGGAGCGCCGCCTCAGCGGGCGGTGGAGGGAGGGAGGACTTCTATCCCCCAAACTAGGTTGACTCTCTGAGAAGTAAAAGGAAAGGGCAGTTTGCCCGCACCTAAAATGGCGGCCGGCGCTCGGTGCCAGAGCGCCTGCGCATGGGTGAGCGTTCTCTGACATTAATTTCCCTAGTGTCCTCTCCCACCCGCTGCATCCACCAGCTCCCGGTCCAGACTCAGCTACCTGCGCCCGGAAGTGACGTATCGGCGACAGCGGTTCGCCCGTTGCATGATGGGAGAGTGTGTGGAGTGGGCGGGGGGTCTCCGCGGAGGAGGAGGAGGTGGAGGCGGCCGCGGCGGCGGCGGAAGAGGGCGGAGGGTACTGGAATGGGGGTCCCGCGGCAGCGCTGAAACTCCGGGTGGGTGTCCATGGCGCTGCGGCACTGACAGGCCCGGGAGCAGCCTGCCTTCTGCTCTCACCACCTCCGAATAGCCGGTCCTTCCCCGGGGAGCCAGTCCCTCCCCGGGCCCCTGAGCCATGCCCAACGCGGCCGCCCCGGACGAGCCAGGTAAGCGCTGCCGCTCCGCTTCCTCAGCCGCTCAGGGGAAGAGTGCGGAGAGCCGGCCCGCTGCCAGCCCTCGCGCTAGCCTGAAGCACCTGCCCGCCACGGACCTGGGGCTGTGGGGACCGAGCCGGTTCCGCGGGCCTGCGGGTTTCGGGCTCCGGCTCTGCTGTCTTCCGCGACGGGTGCGGGAAAGCTGTTGGCGGCGCCTGAAGCGCCCGGCATCGTCTTCTCCGACCCGGGCACCGGCCGGGGAGAGTGAGCCGTTCCCTCCCGGCCGCCGCGGTCTCGCCCTTCCCCTCCGCTTCCACCTACCCACAGCTCCGCGCCGGCCGCTCCCTCCCGGGAGATGTTGAGAAGTTTGGGGCTTTGCTCGGGCTTCCTCCTTCCCCCACCTCCCTCGTGACAGGTGTAAACACTGCCTGTTTCGCCGAGGCCCGAGGCCGGCCGCCACCGGAGTGTGCAGCTTCCAGGGGTCCCTGAAGCCAGCGGATTTTAAATCCTCCAGCAAGCAGAGGAGACGGCCCCAAAGCTCGTGCCTCTCTTTCTGAGAGGACGTTTTCTTCTACCTTCTGGGACTCCTCAAGAAAGAACGTGCGTCGTCTTCCCATATTGCGTTTAAAAAGTTAGACCATTATTTGAGCGCCGGGCTCGGCAGACGCTGCGTCTTGCTTGGGGCGGTGGACGTAGGGGGAGCGGAAATGGGGTTCTTTTTCCAATAGAAGGTAGAGAGAGTATTTGGGCCTTTTTCTTGTTGGGTTATTCGTTAAAGCTTGATTTCCCACTGAATCTTATATTGGGATTGACTGGTTTATACATATATATTTTACTAGATTGGGGGGAGGTGTGAAACAGAAGCAGTGGTTGAGTTTCAGAGTTCTCACTTTTGGAAGAGTAAGGTAGAACTTTACTTGTGAACTTTTCTTAAGGCAAAAATCTCTTCACAGAGTGCATTCTCATATACTGGGGGGGGGGAGCACAGTTTATCCTTGTTACATTTAATTAGTTTTCAGCTAGTCTTCTAGACATACAAATATATGCTAAACTAGGGGAAATAAATTTTATAACTTTTGCGTTGATATATTTAGCACACTTTGCATAGATTTATGTGCTTTACCAACTTAAAGGTTGGCTCACTTGTAGTCATTTTTAACACTTTGCAGAGGTATGTTTTGTTAAACAAGGTGTCTAGTAGTTTTCTAAATTTTCTGTTGAGATATTTCGCAGATTAGCAGACAGAGCCTACATAAAAAACTTCTAACCCAGCAAATGATATTTATTAGATTCTCATTAGATCTAGTTGTTCCTCTGTGTGTGTATCGAATTAGACATATATCATTTAGACGTCAAAGCACAGATACATTTTTGAGTTATTAAAAAATTTTAAAGAAATTCAGTGGAGCTCAGTATATAGGGCAGTTGAGTTTTGATGTTTTCTATCTTTTAACCTAGAGACTATAATAAAAATCCTATGTCAAAACAAAGATAAAATGTCCAGGATCTAAAAACAAAAAAAAAAGGTCCAAGATCACACTAATAAATTTTTCAGGATCCATTTGTCTTTATGAAAATAACATAAACTAGGCGAATCCTATTATAAAGCATTATTGTAAATTTTAATTTGTTTTGCTTAAAGTTTGTAAAAAAAAATTAGAAAAGTGGTGAAATTTGAGTACTGAATAATATTTTATTTTGTGTAAAAGCCAAAATGCCTCCTTCATTAGGCAGAACAGTCTGAATAGCATCTCATTGAGGAATTTCCTTTCTCACCCAGCTCTCTGCCCAAATCTCGTAAAAGGAGGTGGCTAAGTATTTGGATATTTTTAAATCATCAATTTAAATCAGTCCTTTAAATTCTAGTTCAATGTTATGTACAGTTTGTAAATTAAAAAAAGTTTTTTTCTCTCTATTCTTAGTACTTTCAGTTTGTTACGTAGTCTAGCGAGCCTTTCCAGCCTAAATATTGTATTTTTCATTTGAATTCAGCTTTGAGACTATCTGGCATTATGTGAATTTTCATGTCACTTCAGTAATCTTTTCTCAATCAGTATATATATTTTCCTCAATATGTTGTGACTGCAGACACAGTCAAGGTCCTTTTGAGCTTTGTATAGTAATTTCGAATACTTAACACTGCTTTCTGGAAGCAAAGACTCGTTTTTTCCTTCGTGGATCTGGGGAGTAAACCTAGGGCCTCCTTACATGCTAAGCAGGTGCTCTCCCACCAAGCTACAGCCAAGCTCAGCAAGATACTTTTAAAAATGCTTTCGTAACAGTATTGATTCATTTATGTCTCTCAACAACCATATAAGGTAGTGGGTAGTATTATTTATATACAGATAGGAAACTGAGGCATATAGATGGTAATTTACCTAAAGTCAGACAGCTGGTAGATGACAGAACTGGAATGTAATAATTCCATTTATATAGTTTAAAAACATGTAGAACTATACCATATGTTTACTGTGATTGATGGAATATGTGGCAAAAGTATAAAAATGTGCATGAGAATGGTAAACATCAAGTCATAATACAAGTTATCTCTAGAGAACTGGAGAGGGATAAAGGCTCTAGAAAGGGACCATATAGTTTAAAACTTGTCTTTATGCTCTTTAAAATATAAAGCAGATTTGGTAACATTAAGATTTAACCCACCCGAGGTGAGTACTTTATGACTTATTTTTCTTCCCCCTAACATGTGTTATGTACTTGAAATCCTTCATAATAAAATCTACAGTTTAGGTATTTAATATTAAAATATGTAAACTTTCAGTCTGTCTTTCAAAATTGTATATTTAAAAAGGGGACAGAGAAGTTAGTATTGTTTTGTGTTGACTTCCTCTTAAAATACAGGCACTTTTAAGAATATTTGAATTAAGAATTGTTAGCTTCTCTGGCTTCTCTGTGCTAATTCACTTCACTTTCCAGGGGTCTTTAATTGCTGACTTACGGTCTACTTCTAGTAAGTCTTTATGGTCTTACCCTAGGATTAGGGCTCCTAAATGTGTGAATTAGACCTTTTCTCTGGGAAAGGGGAAAAGTCAGTAATTCTTCAAGTGGATGGAAGAGGGAAAGTGAGGAATCATTGCTTTTTATTTTGAGAGAAATGAAAAAAGGAGGAAAACAGATTTAAGACCCCCTATCTTCGTCAGTCTTTACCACCCCTATTCCAAATAATTAATTTAAAGGCAAGCCTTTGGAAATAAATTGCCAATAAATTAAAGACTGTGTGTATGCTTGAAGCTTAATTTATAAGCACTGTATTAGTGAATAGTTCCCATAAGAAAATTATGTAGTAAATTAGAATAAATTCACTGTATGTTATAAATACAGTATATAAATACAGTGTATCATAAACCTTTTCAACTAATTATCTATTAACATCATGGTATCTTCTTTCATTCTTATAAAAAATGTTTACTGAGCACCTGCCATATATCAGGCCCTGTTCTGGGTACTGGGAATACTGAAATGAACAAAGAAGAGTGAAAATGTACCCTCATAGAGCTTTGATTTCCTGTGTATGTGCTTCACAGACTTGTTTGTATGTGTGTGAGACAAATATACTAGCAATAAAATGTCTGATGCTGTGAAGTGTTGTGAAGAAAACATTAGGGGAGCGTTTTTTTGGTTTGGGTTTGGTTTGGTTTGGTTTGTTTTTTCCTTCACTTAAGCCCGGGTAAAGAGATTACCTAGGGGTTGGGAGGCCTTGCTGTTTTATATAGGGTGAGGTCAGGGAAAGTTTAAGATCTAAAGGAAGCAAAGAGAATAAGGGGAAGAGTGGTCAACAGATACATACCTGAAATATTATAAAAACTGGCAGGGAAGTTCAGGGTGGCTAGAATAGAGTGAACAAGTAGACTAGTGGTAGGAAATCGATCAGAGAGAGAGAGCACAGTGTTGGAGAGTAGATTATTACAGAAATCCTAGTGACTGACTTTTTACTGTGTGAGTTGGGAAGTCATTACATAGTTTTTGAGTAAGAGCTAATTTGTGTCTTGAAAGGATCTATAAGGGCTAGAGACCCTGAGTTTAATCCCCAGCACCTGTGTCCCCCCAAATAAAAGTATCTAGCCAGCTACTGTATATAGACCATAAGAGTGGAAGAGTCAAGCAAAAAGATTCAGGTACAGGTGGTTACAGTGACACAGGTCAGAGATTATCATGTTTTGAACCATAGTGGTAGCAGTAGAGGTGAAGAGAAAGTGGTAGGAACTCAATAATCCTCCCCATTGCTGAACTCAAAAAACGTGCTGAGGCACTTATTTCTGAAAATTGAAGACCCTTACAACCTGTGTTCACTTTGCTGCCTACTCTTTTCATGTATCCTACATTGTAATCAGACTCTTACTGTCTTGTCAGTCCGTCCCCCCCCCCCCGCCCCTTCTCTCTATTGCCTGCCACTTCCTCTATTAATTAAATCCTTCCTCTTTCAAATTCATTCTCCAGGGCTAGGGATTAGCATCTAAGTGGTAGACCCCTTGTCTAGGAGGAGTGAGGCCCTAGGTTTGATCTCTGTGACTGCAAAACAAAACAACTACCTTAAATTCTTTCTCCTTCATGAATTATTTTATCATTTTCTCCGTTCCTCCTTTCCCAGTCAAGTGAGATCTTTTTCTCAGAGTCCTCATGGCCACATTTTATTTCCTATGATGTTTATATTCTGTCTTGCGTTATTTTTACTGTCATGTGCCATTTCCATTAATTAAAAGTAAGTTTCATTAAGGGTGTGATTCCTTTTATTAAGTTTTAGTGTAGGGGATGCTCAGTCAATTATGCATATGAATTTTGTAAGATAATTTTATTACAGTAACATAAAAGAGCATAGTAGAAAACAGACAAGTGAAAAAAATTACCTTGTTAAACAGAGATCCCACACTGTTAATAGTTTAGATAATAGTACATATTTTTCTACACATTTTAATATAATTACAAATTATCAAAATGAAATCTTATGTGTACTGTTTTATAAATTGTTTTGCTTTGTTTGGTCATCTGAAGTACTCAAGGCCATCTTCAATTGTTCCCCAGTTCACCCAACACTGTGCATCTGATTTGCCCAAATCTGTATTCACTCCATATTGCATTTTTGTGATTATTAAGATTATGAAAACTTAATATTCTTATTACAAAATTTTGAAAATTGTGGAAAAGTAAAAAGAAAACTGGTGTACTGTGTGTTGGAAGGGACCCATCAGTTTAATGTCTGGCAGGCACCAAAAAGCATTCAATAAATTTGTGTTCAAAGGAGTAATAGAAGGAAAATACCACTAATGGTCAGAAAATGGTTAACTTTTCATTTTCCTTCAGGTTTTCCCCTTCTTTATATATGTATGTGAGTGTGTCATGCATATGCATATACCTTACTCACATGTGTGAATCATATGGCTTAGATTTATCTTTTACTATTAAATTGTGAGCTTTCTCCAGTGTTACTATGTAAAATTTAAAATTAAATTTTTAATGACTGTAGAATGCCATCAAATGAGTTTCAAGTTATTTCTGCTTTTTCTTACTGATTGAATTTTTCTAGTTTTTATTATCACAGCATCTTGGTGCAAGTTTGTATTAAAAATTTAGCCTGTCTTTGTTATTTCCATAGGATGAAGTCTTGAAAGCAGTTACTAAGTTATCTCTGTTTTCTCAGAGGTAGTAATAAAATCACTTTTAGAAGCAATGGTTGAGTGCCATTCTCCCTTTAATCACCTTGATGATAGGTAAATATGCAATTTTACAGTTACTTACCTGCATTTTTGTTTTGGATTTAGACTTTTCAGCAGTGTGAAAGGTTTGCATCATTTAAATTTTTTTGAAGGATTGAAACCTAAGATATGTCTTTCTTTGATACGAAGTTAAACTTGTTTACTTAGCGTCATCCTTTTTTTAATGCTCTTTTTAAGTAGCAGTCACCTTAACTATAACAAATACAGTGTTCTTGAATAGTGTTTTCCAGTACAATAACTACTAGCCACATACAGTACTTGAAATGAAGCTAATCCAAATAAAAATGTAGGGCTGGTGATGTAGCTCAGTGGAAGAGTTCTTGCCTTGCATGCACAGGGCCCTGGTTCAATCGCCAGCACCACCAAATAAAATTGTAAAATGCATAGCACATTTCTAAAACTAATGTGAAATAATAATATCTTACATAGTCATAGATTAAGATAATATTTTGAGTATTTTGGATATAGTAAGAAATACTAAATTTCATCGGTTTCTTTTTTAATGTGGCTGTTAGAAAATTTAAAGTTGGCTGTACAGCTTTGTTGTGTTTCAGTGCTGCTTTGAAACTGACACTGATTTCTTATTATCTATGGAGAAGAAATACTGTACAGTTTAAGATTAATCTCTGGAAAATAGTTAATAGTTCTTTTTTAATTTACATATTACATGTAAGCCTGGTGATATATTTTTTATGGTATGATAATTTGTACAGTAATTTTTTAAATTGTGTTTGATTACAAACTATAACTTACTACAGTTCATATGCTCTGAAAGAAATATGTGTAGGAGGACTTGAGGGAAGGTGTTAGGTAACTTGATCTTTTAACTAAAATTGAAGAATGTGCAGGAATGTTTAGGCAATGAGATTTTAAGTGCTAAGACGGTAGCACAAGGGAATGTTATTGTATGCCTTTCAGAAACTGAGAAAGTCTAGCTAAAAGCATTGAAAACAACTGAGGAAAGGGGAAGTATGGTTGGAGAGATAGCAGTGGCTTACAGGCTTTGTTAAGGTTTTTTTTCTTAGTCTTTGTCACAAGCCATGAATTGACAGGACCAGATCTGACTTTTAAAAAGATTGCTTGGGTAAGCATGATTGAATACTAGTTAGGGAGACTAGTTTAGATGTTAATGGCAGTTTAGACCAGAGTAGAGTTAGGGAAGCTTGAAAGAGCTAAAGATACTCCAGACTTATGATAGTGGAGGGTGAGGAGTTTTGTCAAAGATGCCTGTTAAGGTTCTGGCCCGGTAACTGGGTGGATGGTGGGATGGGGACCATTCATTGACTTAGAGAACCCTGAAAGAGCACAAAGGTATGAAGAAGAAGAGCTTAAGCTATACATTTTTTTCGAAGGAGAAGGTATCAGCAACCAGAGTCTCCTGCATGCTAAGAGGCACGCCTCCTAACCACTGAGCTACATCCCCATCCTCCTGATCTCTGTTCTTGATAAATTCAATTTGAAATCTTTTAGGAGTTCAAATAGAGAGTTCTAGTAGAGAATTAGCTAGACTGGGAGCCCTACAATATGGTAATTGTAAGCCTTAGGTAGATAAGATGTTTAGGGAATGTTGAGTAATCAGTCTGAATGAGATGTGGAAAAACGTAGTCATCCCTCAGCATCCATGAATTAGTTCCAGGACACATGTGCAAAACTCATGGACACTCAAATTCTTTATATAAAATGGTATATTTACATACAACCTATATACATCCTCACACATACTCTTAATCATCTAGATTATTTATAATACCTCATACAATATAAAAGCTATGTAAATTGTTATACCATGTTATTTAGGAAATAATGACAAGAAAAATCTGTACATATTCAGTACAGACACATTTTTTTTCCTGAATATTTTCAGCCCACAGTTGTTTGAACTCGCTGATGTAGAATTTGCAGATAAAGAAGGTAGACTGTATTATTAATGTGAGTGTGTTTAATACTGACGAGAAATTTCAGTTCCGAAGCCTACTTGTGTAAAAGTAAGGAATAAAATCAAATAAGTTAGCTACTTACTACTTGATATATATAATCAAGTAATCTTATACAATGCTTACATGATTATTTAGAAACTTACACCTTTTCCCTGCAAAATAACTGGGCTTCCTAACCATCTTACAAGCTGAAGACTGTTATTCTGTCTGATATTTTTGCTACATTAATAAATCTAAGTTGAGGCAGGAGGATTGCTATAAGTTCAAGGCTAGCCTAAACTAAGATCTAGGGAAAAATATATGTAATTATCTCCATAAATACTGAAAAAACACTTTTTAAAAATCTGATATTTCTCATAGTACCTGATTTTTTTTTAGTACCTGATTTTTTTTTTAGTTCCTGATTTTTTTTTAAACATAGCCATTTAAAAAATAAGAATGTGATAAAATCTCTAATGTGATAAAACATGTATACTTCAACTCAGAAGTCATTATCTTTATTAGGGTAGAATACTAGATGACTGCTGTTCCTGCTACTCTTGAAACTTGGTATGGCCAGCTCAGTTAATAAGAAAAAGCAAAGACACAAGAATTGGAAAGGAAAAGGTCAGTCATCTATTTGCAGTTTGTTTATGACGTAATAATGTAGTGTAAAACCCCAGAGAGCTTCAGTTTATATTAACAGTACTTACCAGTTAGGATGGAAGTGAAGACTCCCATTTATATGAGCAGAAAAAAAGATAAAATACCTAATAGTAAACTTAACAATAAATGTAAAATTCTATTTTGCTAACAGATTTAGTAATTAAGGGATAATTTAACTTTTTAAATACTTTTTACTATTTTAATAGTATCTTTTTATGATGTTTGATAGCATCTTTTTTCCTTGGGAGAAAAAATTGCCAAGAGTTTCAGGTGTCAAAATTCTAGTCTTTTATTACAAATCCAGGCAAAAAAATGAATATGTATTACTTCTTACTGTGGTCAAGTCACCACTTCTCATCCATTGTCATATTTCATATTCATTCCCCTGTATTATAATGGATAAATGGATACAGCTTTCTGTTTCATTAGATTTCAGAAGTTTACTAAACACAGTGAAAGTCTTACATCTAAATAAAAAGCTCAGATTTCAACCAGATGACTAGTGACTTTGGTTTCTGGAAAAAATTGAGAAAAATTTTTGTTGTTGTTACTGTTCAAGTATTCATCTCTTAAAGTCATCTGTACCTGAAGCTGTAATAACACAGTTTAATTTTTTTCTAAGAATATTACATTTAAATTATATAAATATAAGTCAAACTTAAATTATGTAATAATCTTTATGAGTAGTAGAAATAGTAATTATTTATGAAATGGTATTCTCCAAATCTAGATTTGTGTGAAACAGTTGTTTCATGTCTCAAGAGTTGTTGCAGTATTTAAATTTGGCCCTTTAAGTAAATTTTCTAAGTGTTTAGTTTAGGTTTTTTTGTGTTTTGTTTTGTTTCCTAGTACTGGGATGAGTCCTGGGAGCAATTCTGCTACTGAGCTATATCCCCAGCCCTTTTTTACATTTTATTTTGAGATAGGATTTCACTGACTTGCCCAGGTGAGACTTGAACTTATGATCCTCCTGCTTCAGCCACCCTTATGCAAGGATGTGCGTTCCTGTGCTTGGCTTCTGAATTTCATTTTTAAGAAAAGTATTGAAAATTTAATGTAGGGAATTCTTTGTTTTTAAAATCTTAAAAGATTGTTAATTTTTGAATGATATTCTCAGATAAATGTACAGCAAAACTAAAAAGTATACAGTATGTAGTGTAAGGAAGCAGTTTTTATAAGGAAAAGTACTGTTTCATTGATTTACCTGTATCAGTAATTTCAAGAGTTTAGGTTAGCAATATTTGTCTCTCAGAGCTTAAAACAGTGGTTTTCAACTGTGGTTAATCAGTATCATCTTTGAAACATTTTAAAAATTATAACTGTTAGAGTTTACTTGTATTTTTTTCAAGTTAATACAAAGCTAAGAATGAGAACCATTGTTTTAGAGCCTAAGAGGTGAGAAAACATGGAAACAAACATAATCCACTTTAGTAAGAACAGTAACAGAGGTAGATGTAAGGAAGGAGGATTAACTTAGGCAATCCGACATAATAAAAATAACACTGGTTTTGATGTGAGGTCCCCACTTTCTGTACTTATCTCTTTGAGATCCGTGAACAGATTATTCAACCACTCAAGAGCCTGTTTCTTAATCTACAAAATGAATTTGTATTTAGATTAAACTGGCTAGAGTAAGGAAGCACCTTTCATAGTACCTATGATCCACATGGTAACTCAGTGACTATAAATGATCTCATTTTCCCAGACTTCACAGAAAACTTCATTCCTAAAAGTAAATGGGCCCACTGGACATTTACGAACAGTTACTTTAAAGAAAGGTCATGTCTGAAAACTTCAGAGGTAATGTGGGGTTGGTAGAGAATTAGATGGTTTTGTCTGGCTGGAGCACAAAGGAAGTACCTCAGTCATTTTAGCTAAAATAGTTTCAAGTGGATGACAGTCATCCTAGCCAAAAATATTGAGGCCCTGAAATAAGGTATTAGTTGTTGAATGTTAAAACAGATAGTTAAGAAGTGTTAAGGAGGTAAAACCTTGTGATATGTTTAGTTCGTGGAAGGGAGTTGGTGATGGGGAGTGGAGAGTACTCAGATTTCTGGACTTAGAATTCAGAATATTTTATAGGAACAAGTGGTTCCTGCTTTTGAGTAGAGATACACTTCAGTTTTGGAATTGGTGAATATGAAATCTCTCTGAGGCATCCAGCTAGAGATATTTTTAAAAGGCATCTGGATAGGTAGATCTGGAAATCAAGCAGCCTGCAGATAGAAACTGGGCAGATAGAAGCAAAAGGTAGAAGGGATCTCATAGGAATAATAATACAGGGAAGCCAAGGTATACAGGATACTTACTTGGCAGTTACAGGGTAAACAGAAGAAGCAGATCCGTTGAAGGAGAAGAAATCAGATAAGTGAGAGAATCAAAACAGAATGTCTTTCAAATCAAGATAAATCATATACAGATACAAATTCCCTATGATGAATATGATCATTATGTATATGTAAATTGTACCAATAAACTTAAAAAAAATTTTTAAAAACAATGTCAGAAATGTGTTTTCTCTTAAAAGTATTTTAGAACTTTGCCTTATTACTAATGCAGTGTAGCTTTTATCTTTTTTTCCTTAAATGAATGAGCTTTTCATTTACATACTTCTGTATTGATAGATGCAGAAGTCTTTAGTTGCTTTTTTAAAATTAAGCAGTACTGGAATTAACATTTTTGTGAAAATAACCTTTGCATACTTATATGTATGTGCAATACATTCCTGCAGGTGTACATTAAAAATTTTGATATAGTACTAAAAATTGTGTCTTATGGAGTATGGAGCCATATATATCAAGCAATAGTACATTTTAGAAATTTTTTGCATTGTAGATATGATACCAAAAAATTTAATGTTAGTGAGCCTGAACAATTGGTAAATAGAGTACCCTCTGAAAGTGAAAATCATTAGAATTTGCCAAAATGTTTGTATTTTGTGTGTGTGTGTGTGTGTGTGTGTGTGTGTCTGCTTTAAAAAATTCATCCAAAAGCATTTGGGAGGTTGCAAATAATAAATGATGCTTATTTTTTTCTTCTAGCTTTTAGTCTTTCTGCCTGTGAGGAAACAGTAAAACTTTAAACCAAGCAAAAACAACATTAAAGGTCAAACAGCAATCTGTTTTCCACAGAATTCCTTTCATAGTTTTCATGGGTTTATCAGTACAGGTAGGCTCACTTGTGACTTTACCTGAATGTTTCAAACACATACATTCATGAGCACAATTTGAGCAAAGCTTTGTTTATGGTAATTGCCCCCACCCAGATGTTATCCTTTTTTTAAAAAAAAAAAATCTATGGCTCACATATGAATGGTTTATTTTCTGTTTCTTCTGTCGTTTCATATGCCTGTGTGTCATCTTTTCTTCTTCACTCGATGAATGGTCAGAGCACAGAGTAAAACAAAACTAAGAGCACCTGGCAAAAACTTAAGATATGTGAGGTGAATTGGCTGTTACATAGGCCATATTTTTAAGGCCATATTTGTGGATTTTAGGTTACCTAGCATATTGCCTGCTTCCTTTCCTGTTAGCTCAAATAATTCTAAATGGTTTTAGGTACATTTTTATGACCTTTTTAGTAGTTGCTTTTCTTTTTTTTTCTTTCTTTTCTTTCTTTTTTTCTTTTTTTTTTGTGAGTTGCTCTCATTGTAGGTGTTTATGATTGTGTGAAGAACAGCACTTCAGATGAAAGGCAGCTGCCAAGTATCTTCAAGGGTATTCATCTTTTAGTTACAGACTTGAGTCGTGTCTTTATTTTTGAATTCTACAAAGTATGTTGTGAATTTGAGTTGGCTTGGTTTTTCAGGTTTTTTTGTTGTTTTTTGTTTTCCTCAGACTACCTCAGGCTCTTGAGGTTTAACTCATCAGTCTTGAACAAAATACTAATGTAAAATTGTACAGCAAAAACGTTTCTTTCAAAGCATGTCAGCTTTTTATGTCAGCTGATTGTAAAATTGGGGGGGGAGGGTACCGGGTATTGAATTCACAACCTTGTGCTTGCCAGGCAGGTGCTTACGCCACTGAGCTAAATCCCCGGCCCCCTGATTGTAAAATTTTCTGTGGGAAAATTTTCATGAACTAGTGTAAAGAGTTGCTGGGGATTAAATAAAGAGATTGTGGGAAATTAGTGGGCTTTCTAGGGTAGCATCATGCACTGGTGACACTAGTTGACACCTCTCTACTTATGCTGAGAAGTTACCCTAAATCAAAGTAAATATTTATGTTAGCAGGTTTCTTAAAAATACATGAATTTTTCTCCGTTAGCAGTTTTTCCCCAACTTGAACATTAAATACTACCATTTTCAGTGTTTTTTCTTCATATACTTTCTAGCACAAAGGATTGCATTTATTTTCTTTCATACTCATCACTTTTCAGGTCAACCACCCTTGAATCCCACTGATTTACCTATATATTTCCTTACTTTGGTGAAGCACTAAGAGACCAGAGGTAGGTTTATTGAAATCTAGTTGGTGTGGGCATGGGTCATATTAAAGAGCATTTTGGAGAATAAACGCCCCAGCAAGAAGGACAATAATGTTTTCAGGTCCTGTGAATGCTGTGCTAACAGCAGAATGCAGTCTTCAAACCTCAAGTAAGGTAACCAGTTTCAATGGAGTAGTGCAGAGATGCTAGAGTGTACTGAGTATGCTCATTGAATGGGAGGTTAGAAAGTAGAGAATAGATAGATCTCTTTCAAGAAGCTCAGTGGTGAGGAAGAGAACTAGAAGGGCACAAAAGGACTGGCTTTTGTTTGTTTTGTTCTGATTTGCTTCAAGGATGAAAGAATCTTGAACATTTATGAGCTGCAGTATCACTAGTGATGGAGAAAGTCAGGGAACCCCTGAGCAGCAATTGAAAAGGAAAACAGGAGGTCCCGGGATTATCTGTACACAAGGTTGTGGATGTCAGCAAGAATTTAGTAAGGAGACACAAAATCAACCTAGGTTTCTCTGCCTTTTAGATTCTGTTTGCATCATAAAGTTTTGGGGATATGAAGGTAGAGTGACTAATTTATTGTGCTGCTATACAATAGAAGCAGAGGGCACTAGGGAAGAATTTGTTTTCCAAAGATAAATGCATCTGTCTTCACTGCTACTTCTGTTTTGTTACCCTTTTTATCAGTGTTGTTTATTCAGTTTCAAATTGAAGCAGCTATGGGGAAAAATAGTAAACTCTCAAATATGGTCAGTTGATGTGACAACTTAAAGACAGAACAATCTAAGTTGGATGTGATGGCACACACGTAATCTAAGAACTCCGCTAGACTGAGACAGGCAACCTAGTGAGACTCTCAAAATAAAAAGTAAAAAAGGACTGGGGATATAGCTCAGTGGAAAAGCTCTGGGCTCAATCCCTAGTGCAATCTGATGATTTTAGTTATGTTCTTTAATTTTTATATGAAATCATATACCTAAACACAAAATGTTATTTTGGATTTGTATGGGTTAAAATGTTCTCTTCATGGAAAACCTTTTCATACGAATTTTTGAAAACCAGCTTCTTTAAAATAACTCTTATTGCTGTTTGACAAGGTAATTAGCACTTAAAGAGTGAATATGTGTAGCTGCTCATATTGTAATTGACATTATGTATATGATATTTGTACTTTTGTGAATCGACCTTATTGACATCAAAACCAAGAAGAGAGAAAATATTTTCAGTTTCAGTAGGCTGGTTTCTGAGGATGATTAACTTAGGTGTAAAAATATTCTCCTGCTTATTTTCATTATTCACTCACATTTGTTATTACGTCCATTTATGCTGAAGTAAGATTTACTTCTTGGTATTTTTGTTTTACTTCATTTTAGCTTGTAAAAATTACCTTTCTACTTCCAAATTATCGCAGAAGGGCCAGGAACCTTTTCTGAATCATTCAGAAACCTTCTGGGAAGAATTCTTATAATTTGAATGTTTATAATCAGTCATTTCTACAATATTTTAAGTCACTTATCAAATATTTGACTAGCATGTAATTAGTTGACAACATACTAGTTTGCTATGTTGAGAGGTTAACCTCTTTTGTTTTATTTCTTCATTTATAACATGAAGGTAACTTCTATCTCATGATGATATAAGGGCTAAATGAGATAATTTATGAATGCTCTTCCTGTAATACTGGAACATAGTAAGCACACAGTAAAATAATCATCTTGATGTTGATGTAAATGAAGAGCAAACCCATATAGAATATTTAACAAATATCTTAAATGATACTCCATATTATGCAGTTGATGACAGACTGACATACAGTTGATGGCAGTGATACCTTGAGTTTTTGTTTTTAAGTTGACAAGTTGGTTATGAGATCTTTTAAAAATAATTCGACTTTGATACTGTGGAAGTTTGAGTAAGTAGGCTTAAAGTTTGCAGCCTATGCTGACAAGTAGATAATCCTAAAAAGAAATAACAAGGGCCAGTGATTTAGCTCAGTGGCTCAAGTGGTCGCCTGCTTATTGCAAGGTGGTGAGTTCTATCCCCAGTACCAAAAAAAAAAAAAAGAAAAAGCAATAAAAACCATTCTCAATTCTTTACTAAAAGCATCTAATTTTAGGGACTATATATATATTAGCCCCTGTAGAGGTAATATGCTGAGAACAAACCACCAAAAAAAAGAAAACAAAAATTATCATTACTGTAGATTTTTAAATTTAGATAGTGTTGGGTCCTCTAGATATATTGAGAACTAAAAAGTGAACTAAAATACAAATCTTCGTATGGCTTAGAGGAGGAGCTCTTTCTTCTGTTTTTATTTTGTGTTTTGGTTTGTTTGTTTGTGCTGGGATCACACAGTGTAATCCAGGCTAACCTGAAAGTTGCTACATAACCTAGGCTGACCTAGAACTCAATCCTCCTGCCTCATTACCAGCTGTGTGCCACCATACCCAGCTTCTATTTTCTTTATAACTCTTAAGCAGATCAAAAATGTAGGCTGGGTGGGCAGATTCATTGACATTTCGAATCTTCATATTCTTATAAGAATATTACAAGTAAAGATTTCAAAGAATTTGAGCTACTACAACACTAAGCAACACTTGTATGCAAATTGATGTTAATTGCTTGTGTAACATTTTTATTCACCTTTCTAAGGAAAACATAATGTTATGGTTTGTGTCTAGATAGCCCCACAAAGCCTCATGGGGTCATAGGGATTTTTTTCAGAGGTGACTGAATCTAGATTGATTCCTAGTGCAATATTGGGATTAAGGGTCCTAGAATTAAGGGTGAGTGATTGCTGGATCAGTCCACTGATTGGATTGGTACTGCCCTAATCCTGGCAGACTAGATATAGTATAAGGGACTGAAAGAGGCTTGTTTCACTCTCTTGCTTTTGTTGTCTTCTGCCACCATGATCTGTTGCTCCTCTACCATGTGCTTTTCTGCCTTGGAGCCACCTGATTGTGGACTGAAACCTCTACCAGCCGTGAGTTAAATAAACCTTTCCTCCTTTAACTTTGGCTATTGGGTATTTTGTGTTGGCAATGAGAAAAGTAACTAAGAGTGACAGATTTTTTTCTTTTACTTATATGATTTAACAAGTCACTAAATGTAAACCTCAGACATACTGTGATAAAAAGTTAGGATTTGTGTGTTTCCAAGCCATTAAATATACCTTGCTAGGATTGTTTGTACTCTCAGAATGAGTCCCATGCCTTCAGATGAAGCGATTTGTCTTTCTTCTTCCTTTTCTTATCAATATCCTTTCTACTTGTGGTCCCTTCCACCTGCCACCTCAGTCTTAGGAAAGAAAGTAAGTGAAAAGTGAAGGGTCCTGGGTTAAGTGTGACTTTGTAATCTAGGTCTCACAGTCTTAAAGGTGATATACACAACTGATGCAGCTGGACTGTTGCTCTGTAAAGGATGAGAGTTCCTAGTGAGGAGTGTGGACTGTAAACTTCTAGCTTGTCTGGAACAAAGTCTTGATGTTTTATTCTGGGAGATTCCTAAGAGGGCCACTTACTTAGAGATACCAACACCACCACCACCAAATGTAAGCCCAAGGACCAGTAGAGTAGACAGTACTTTATGTGGATATGAGAGAATAGGAAGGAATCAGGGACTATCTTTGAGGAATATATAAGAAATACCTTGTATTTCTTACCTATAAAGAATCTTTTCCACCCTAACCAGGCATCTTATCATAACCATTTATTTTTATGGTCTTTCCTCTAACTGGCCAGGAGAGACAGCCAGCTTTCTTCAAGACACTTACAAGAACTTTCCAGTTGTACTTTTTTATTCTTCAGAGCTTCCATCACTTAACAGAGACTATCACTGGTCCCTTGAGTAGGTTTAGAGGTTATACTCTCAGTCCTTTAACTTAGAGGTCTAAATTTGGTTTGTCATCAGGCTCACCCAAGCCTATGTAATGTATAGGTTACTTATATGAGTCAAGTTGTTATTTTGTAGAATTGATTATAAAAATTAGCAGTGAAATTAACTTTTGTCTTAAGTATAGTTACAAATATTTTGAGTGACTTACTCTTCTAGCGACCTTTTAAAATCTAGAAAGTCATATGAATGTTTGTGCCAACTAAGCAAACATTGACTTATGTTTTGTTTAGTTGTTTGTTTTGTTTTTTGGTACCAGGGATCAAAGTCACGACCCCATGCTTGCCAGGCAGGCCCTTATGCCACTGAGCTAAATCCCCAGCCCTTGACTTACGTTTTTGTAATAGGTAGATTGAGACCCAGAGTTGGTGAAACTTAAAATATAATGACAGTTGATAATTTATTTAGTGATGTAAAAAGTGTGCCAGGTACTGAAGATTTTAGATAGTTTTAGCAGATATTCTCAAATCATTTTCTAAATATGTATACCAGTTCCCCCTCTTACCAGTAAAGTGTAAGAATTCTAAAAAAAAAAGCTCAAGTAGACATGGTGGCGCACACATGTAATCCCAGCACTCTCAAGGCTGAGGCAGGAGGATCGCTGTGAGTTTGAGGCCAGCCTGGACTACAGAGTGGGACTTTTTCTCAAAAAAAAAAAAAAAAAAAAAAACCACTTGTTATATCGTGGCAAAGCAGTGATGGTTAAAATAGTTTTGTGTTAGTTTTAGCCGTTGCAGTAAGTGTTTTAAGTGTAGTAAGTGGGGTATCTTATTGTGGTTTTAGTGTACATTTCCCAGATGACTTTTGATGTGTTACTGCCCAGTTGTATATTTTGTGAAATACCTGTACAAATATTTTGGTCCTTTTCCTAATGGGTTGTCTCACATTGATTTGTGGGACTTCTTCATATATTCTGGATATGAGTTGTTTGGCAGTTTCATGTATTGCAGCTATCTTCTCCCAGTCAATAGCTTGCTTTTTAACTTTCTTAATGGTGTTATTTTGATGAAAAGGTATTATAAATTTAATGTGGACCAGTTTATAAGTCTTTTCTTTCATGATTAGTGTTTTCTGTATGTTTTTAAAAATATTTTTGTCTTCCCTAATGTTTTGAAAATAATCTCTTACCTTCTGGAAAGTTGATTGTTTTGACCTTTTACATTTAGGCCTATATCTTAACTTATTTTCATAGGATGTTAGGTTGAATCAAAGACCTCCCCCCCAACCATGTGGGTAACAATTAATGTAGCATAATTTGTTTAAAAGTTCACTTTTCCTTGTAACTGCAATGGCATTTTTGTTATCTATCACATGACCATACAGGAATAAACCAAATCTTGATATCTGGTAATTTAAATTTGTTCTCTGACTTTGTTCTTGAGAAACTATTTTTAAAAGGCCAAATAGTCTCAGATAAGAGTTAGACCTATTCTTTCTTTGCTTTCCTAAGCCTACCTGACCTCTTGACTCCAGAGCTCTCAGCCCACAGATGTATCGTCTTCTCTTTTCCCTGACCATTTCAAACTTAAGGCCAGAAGTCCTTAAGCAAGTGCAGCTTTTTTTCTGGTATAAGATTTATAGTGAATCTCCTTTACTCTGTAGTGTGCTCTACTTCCCTGGCTGTGAATTGGCACAAGGGCTCAAGTCCACTACTGATTTTTGGTGTCCTGACCTCTTTGTTTGGAACTTTCTGTAATAAATTCCCAAACCCCAAACTCTTTGATCTACCTGATTTATAGCCCTGAAGATCTGCTTTGACTTGCATTTTTAAATATTGTTTAGTCCCCTAATCTTCTTATAAGGATATGATTTCTCATGGACACATCTCCAAAGTACAAAACATCTGCCCAGATTCTCTATCTCTTCATACTACTTCTAGCATGCTCTGTTAACTACCCAGTCATGAGACCCCCCCCCCATATCAACCAAATGGTTGCATAAGCCCTGGCTGCCAAGACAGTAGCCCCGTTTTTGTTTACTCCGCTCTAACAATTCCTGGAATAACCAGGCATAAAAATAGCAAGTTGAAGCCAGCCATGTTGGTGCATGCCTGTAATCCCAGCTACTTG
Organism: Cuniculus paca; assembly: GCA_004365215.1. NCBI lineage: Eukaryota > Metazoa > Chordata > Mammalia > Rodentia > Cuniculidae > Cuniculus > Cuniculus paca. The sequence continues at coordinate 27,103 of RJWT010000629.1, read as the reverse complement.
AGAGAGTGAGGCAGTTAGATCGCAAATTCAGGCCTAGCCCTGGCAACTTGGTGAGAACATGTCTCAAAATTAAAAATAAAAGGAACTGGAGTTGTATGGTAGTTCAGTGGCAAAATGTTTCTAGGTTGATCCTCAGTACAAGAAAAAACTAAAAAACAAAAAAAAGCAAATTGAACACAACCCCTTACACATATGTGCACTTGTGCATCTTTGTTCAGGTTATAAAGAAGTGGGATGATTGATACACCTCGTATGGAGTAAGTAGTGTAGCAAAAGGACAAAATAAACAATGATCTTGCTGTGTGCCAGACACAGTATAACTGTAGGCTCATCCATCTTTTTTTTTTCTCCCTGTTAATAGTTACTTAAAACCCGTATTTTCTGTGTAAAAACAAAAAAAGCATATTGTCAAGTTAAACTTAACTTGTAAGTTCTTCCACCAACATAAGAATTTTTTTTTAATTGAAGTAGAGTTGGCCTAGATGCAGGAATTTTCTAGAAAGTTTTGAACCTTCTCCACACTGGGTGGTCGGCTGAAACTTAGAAGTAGTGGCATTCTCTTAGGTTTCTGGGTGGTAAGTTGGGCTAAAACCAAGACCTGCAAGAGGAATATGCAGCTGGTCAAGTTTTTCCTATTATCTAGAAGGATGATAGAACCTTCTCATCTAGAAGGAAAAATAGAGTAATACCTTGCCAAGGGGAGAGGGAAAGAGAAACTTTCCTGTGCTGTTATCTTGGTGACAAATTTCCCGATTCAGATCTTTGTATTTGCATTAACAGCTGATTTTAAATATGCCTTGAATCAATAAATTATTCCATTTTTTTCAAACAAGAAAAGGTTTTTGGAAAAAGCAGTAAACTACTGATTATGTTAGAGAAAGGGGTGGAAATGTATCTCAGTGGTAGAGTGCTGGCCTAAAGTGGTGCTGGGTTTGATCTGTAGCACTGTAAAAAAATGGGAAAAAGAATTGTTAGAAAAAAAGACTTCTCAGATGGTTCTTTAAAAATAAGATATTATGAGCTGGGCATAGTGGCCCATGCCTATAATCCCTGCTAATTTAGGAAGCTGTGGCAGGAGGATTGAAAGTTCAAGGCCAGCCTGTCTTAAAAAAGGATGGGGATGTATCTCAGTGTTCTCTGGGTTCAATCTCCAGTACTGCAAATAAATTAATGAGTGAGTGATATTATAGAAATATAAAATGGTACAGCCACTCTGGGAAATAGTTTGGCAGCTTTTTTTGGAGAACTAAGCATATACTTTTATAAGCAATCACATTCTTGCACATTTATCCCAGAGCAGCAACAGTTTGCATTTATACAGAAACCTGTTCATAAATGTTCTCAGCATCTTTATTATATATACTAGTTATAATAGTAAAATACTGGAAACATACACACTTCAGCAGGTAGATGGGTGAGCAACTACTACATCTGTGCAGTGGAGTGCTGCTTAACAATAAGGAGGGCTGACTTACTGATACACATAACAACCAGGACAGATTTCAAGCATGTTAACACTGAGTGAAAAAATTTCAACTTTACAGGGTTGTCTACTGTATAACAGATTAGTGGTTGCCAATGGACAAGAATAGAGGGCAAGAAGGGGCAATTCTGTATCGTGATAATGGTGGTAGTTACACAAATCTGCAATAGGAGATAAAATGAAACAGAACTACACACTAGCACAAATAAATGCATGTTATTTGTTTAAATGATAAAAATGAAATCTGTTGAAGGTTATGTATATTAACTTACAGCATTGTCAGTGTCTCGTTTTGCTATTGTACTAGAGTTGTATAAGGTATCACCTTTACTGGGGCCTGGCTTACGAGGTGCACAGAGCTCTGCTATTTTTGCAGCTTTCTTTTACTTTCATTTCAAAATAAAAAGCTTTTGAAACAAGATGTATTATATATCTGTGCTCATGGCAGCTTTACTTACAGTAGCTAAAAGGTGGAAGCAACCCAAGTGTCTTGTTGACAAAAGGATGGACAAATTATAGTATAAGCATACCTTGCAGTATTATTCAACTTTAAAAATGAACTTCTGAGATGTGCTACAGTATGGATAAACACTGAAGACTTTATGTTAAATGAAGTAAACCTGGAGACTAATCATTTAATAGGTATAGAAGATATTTTGGAAAGTAAAACGATAAATTTCTAGAAATAAATAATAACTGATGTACAACAGTATAATTGCACTTAATGCCAATGAACTATATACTTAAAATGGTAAGTTTTATGTTTATACATGTGTGTAGCCACTTTTTAAAAAGTAAAGTATTATAAGTAACACGTTTATTTTTAAATTTACATGTTAAGAGATATAATTCCCTAAATACTTTTAAGTTTTTAAAATTTTTGTTTTGAAACACAAACTTATAAAATATAAGTTCTGTGCCACCAACATTTTTTTCTGAAATAATTTGAGACTGTGTTGCCAACCTGATGCCCCATCACTCCCAAATATTTCATTGTGTTTCCTACAGCCAAGGGCATTCTCTTATATAACCACAGTACTATTACCAAAAGCAAGAAATTAACATTGCTACTATCTAATCCTGGCCTTCAAGTTTTACAGTCATCTAATCCTAATAGTGAACTTTAGAGAAAGGAAATTCAGTTGAAAATCCAAGTGTTGCATTAATTTGGTGTCTCTCAGTATGAAATAGTTCTTCAGTCTTGCCTTGACTTTCATGTCCTTGATACTTTGTGTGTTTTGGGAGTGCTACTGGGCATTTACAATCCCAGGACATTCACACTGAGCAACATCTCCAGGCTTTTTGTTTTTTTATTTTGGGACAAGGTCTTGCTAAGTCGCTATATTGTCCAGGGATAGGAAAGGTTTCAGGTACTGTGCCTTCAAAAACAAAAAGTTAATTCTAAGAATCAGGAATTTGTAATCCTCCCTCTGCCTTCTTGACACTTGGAATGTAACAATCTTGCAGGCTAATTATTTTGTGGAATAAATCTGAGTTTGGACTTCTTCCTTGGTGGAAACAAATATATTTTGACAAGAATATTCCTGTATTCTCCTTGCTCCTTGTCAGGTCGTGCGTGAGTTCTTTGTTTCTATTACTGATAGTGATCAAGTTAGTCACTTGATTAAGGCAGTGTCTGGCTTCACTACTATGAAGTTATCTTTTTTCTCTTTGTAATTAAGTATATTGTAGGAGGCATTTTAAAACTATCCAAGTATCCTGTTCTTCATTTAACTTTGCATATGCTCACTTGCATGTTTACATCTGTGAGGACTCAGATTGTTTTATTCAGTGGGTTATAATTTATTCTTTATTTTGTTGCTCAAAGTGTCCCTGATTTAGTTAGAAGGATCCCTTCAAGCTGGCTTTTGTGTCGTTTTGACATGTCTCCATCATTATGAATCCCTTTCAATTTTAGAAAAAGGAATGAATCATTAATGGTTGCATAATATGATATTGTGGTAATGTTACATGATTTGCTTAGCTCTCTTTGGAGTATTGTTTTAGATTTTTAAAAAAAGTTTGCCTTGTAACAGTTTGTACTCTGAACACAGTATGTGTGTGCAGGGGTTCCTTTCCCCATACTCTCACTGACAATGCCAGAATGTTTTTAAATAATAGGAACTTCATAATTAAGGGGAAACTGCTAGAGATCAAATTACCTTAGACACTAAGCATTGGAAAAGGTTATCAGGACACTAGACAAAGGAAGAAAATAAGACTTCCATGTACATTTTTTTCCTTTTTAAATCAGCCGAAGAGTATCTGAGGATAAAAGCAGTTTTATTTTTACAGTACTGGTTTGACAAAAGGCAGTTTAAGAAGGTATTTTACAATGGAGTCTCTTACTTTTTCAGAGTTGTACATTTCTTTCAAATAAGTTTCACTGAATGAACCATTTTTCCACTAAGCAATTGTATGAACTTTGGGAAAGTTACCAGTATGCCTCATTTTCCTAAACTCTTAAGTCTCACTATGTGATTTCTAAGCATCTTCACTCAATAGCTGAAATATAGAAACTTTATTGTAAGACTTAGAAGATTGTGATTTTTTTTTGTAGCTTTTAAAACTTTTTGGATTTTGTTGCACATTTTCCTCATATATCTAACTTGGCAACTGTGAATTATAAGAAGTATCAATTCATTATTTGTGGGCCAGTTCTAGATCTTTGGTTGTTTGTCCTTTTCCTTTTACTCTTAGGTCTGACTTGTGGCCTTAGCACAGAGGAACAGAATAACCCTCACAGGTTGCATTTAAGGATTAAATATATAAAAAGAATCCATCATAAATGAATGAGCATGAGGAGGGTTATTTAACAAATAAGGTTATGATTATTGTTTTGCTGTTTAGAAAACAAATCACTCAGATCCTTGTTTTACATCATACATCAAAATAAGTTCTAAATATATTAAAATTAAGTGTTTAAAACCTAAAAGAGAAAATAAAAGTATTTATTAAATTCTAAGCTTATATGATAGCAAATAATATAAAAATTACAAATAAAAAGACTAATTGATTTGACTCCATAAAAATTGTCCTTGGAAAACAGTTGGGCAGTTTTTTAGAAAGTGGAGCTTACTGAATGACTCAGCATTCACACTTCTGGGCATCTTAAGAGAAATTAAAACATGGTCACATAAGAGTCTGTATGTGAATGTTCATAGCAACTTTATTTGTAAACAGGAAAATATTAGAAACAACCCAGATGTCCTATACAGAGTGGGTAGACAAATCTGTGGCACATCAATATAATGGAATATGATTTAGCAATAAAAAAGATTGAACTACTGACACATGCAGCAACATGGATGCTCTCAGGGGCATCAGGCTGAGTGAACAAAGCCAGCTTCAATGGGCTACATATTATGATTCCATCTACAAAATATTCTGAATGTAGCAAAACTATAATGATGCAAAATAAATCAGTGGTTGCTATCAGAATTTAGGAATAAGCGTAATTCTTTAGGAACAAAGTAAAGTTTGTGTTGAGGGAACAGTTCTTTTATCAGTTGTAGTGATGATTAATCTACACATCTGATAAAATTTCATGCAACTGCACACAGACCGCCCCCCCAAAAGCAACTGTACCTGAGTTAATAATATTGTACTGATGCTCATTTCCTGATTTGACCATGTATAAGCAGTCCCTGATTATAATTCCAGTTTGAATTTTTTAACCTTAGAGTGGTCTAAAAGAAGTATGTGTTCAGTAGAAACTGTACTTGGGAACTTAAATTTTGATCTTTTTTCAGTGTAACAGTATAGGTAGAGTTTATCAAATTCTGATCCTTTTTCAGCTTAACAAATTAGGCAGGATACTTAGTCATGAATAGCAGTAAGCCACAGCTCCCAGACAGCCACACAACCAGTAAGGATAAACAAACTCTACTCTACAGTGCACTCTATTGCTATGCTATACTGTTCTGTATCTAAAATGATAGTTTCAACTTATGATGGGTTTATGTAAACATATTGTAAATCAAGGCACATCTGCTCTGTGGTATTTTATTATATTACTATTGGGAGAAGCTGGGCAGATTATACATGAGAACTCTTGTTTTTCTGCAATTTCTTGTGACCCTGAAATTTCCTCAAAGTTTAGTTATAAAAAGTTAACTTATGTCAGAAATAAACATTAAAAAGCAAAATGAAGAAAATATTTGTAGTAATTTAATTAGAATTAACATTTTCACATTTTTTTAAATATAAAGAACACATACAAATATTTAAGGAAGCACTGAGTTGCCAGTGATTTTAAAGAAGATTCAACAGCATAAGCAAATACCTGAACAAAAATTTTCTAAGTATATATTCAAAATTTTCTGGAATTCCCAGATTTCATTAATATACTATCATTACCTCTGGTAACATGGTTAAAGGGAAAAAAAATTTTGCATTATAAAATAATCTCACCTAAGAGGAAAAAAAAAGTTTAAAAAATACAAAAGAAAAGCTGTGCGTAGTGGCTCACGCCTGTAATCCCAGCATTCGGGAGGCTGAGACAGGAGGATCGCTGGGAGTTCAAGACCAGCCTGGGCTACAAAGTGAGTTCAAGGCCAGCCTGAACGACAAAGTGAGACCTTGTCTCAAGAAGACAAGGACCGGGGATTTGGCTCAGTGGCCTAAGCGCTGCCTGGCAAGCACAAGGTCATGAGTTCAATCCCTGGTGCTGCAAGAAAAAAAAAATACAAAAGAAAGAGTATGAATTTGCACTGTTTTTACTTAGCTTTGAATTTTGAAAGACCTTATTATATATAATCTGTCCTCTCAAAAACTTTTATTTTTTTTCAGGTATGAATTAATTACTTGTAAGCAACTGAAAAATGGAGCCAGACATAATTCGAATGTACTCTTCATCCCCACCACCACTAGATAATGGAGCAGAGGATGATGATGATGATGAATTTGGGGAATTTGGTGGATTTTCAGAAGTTAGCCCTTCTGGCATAGGGTTTGTCGATTTTGATACACCAGATTATACTCGTCCCAAGGAAGAGTTTGTACCTTCAAATCATTTTATGCCAATTCATGATTTCTCAGAAGACGTAGATAGCCTTACAAGCTTTAAGTCTATGAAAAATGGTAATGATAAAGACATCACTGCTGAACTTTCTACTTCTGTGAAAGGACAGTCGGATGTTTTACTTTCTGCCACCAGCAAAGAAGTAATTTCGTCAAAAACTTTAGATACTTCCATTGATGACATGGAAAGTTCAGGAGATTTAATTAAAGTAGTGGAACAGAAACAGAATGTTGGACCACCTGGAAGTTTTTCTCTAGGAGATTTTAGAACTGATATGAACATAGTTCATCAAAGCAAGCAGTTAGAGAGCTGCAATGGTGAAAAACCTCCTTGTCCGGAGGTTCTAACAAATGGGTTTACAGGGTTGGAAACTGTAAATCCTCAGGGAACAGATGATCTGGACAATGTAGCTGATTCAAAGGGACAGAAGCCTCTTAGCACTCATAGCACTGAGTATAATTTAGACTGTGCGCCTAGTCCTGCTGAAGAATTTGCAGATTTTGCCACATTCTGCAAAAAGGAAAGGATACAACTAGAAGAAATAGGATGTGCAGTTTTAAATGATAGCGATATACTAACTATTCAGGAAAACAACAAAATTAACAGAGTCAGTGAAGTGAATTCTATGAAAGAAGTGTCTTTGGGTAGAAGCTTTGATGATAAAGGAGATACTGATGGAGAGGATCTGGTTTGTGTTTCAGAAATAAGCACAGTGTCTAACAGAGGTTTCAGTATGGAAAAACAAGGCCTTCCAACACTGGAATCAAAGTCATGGAGTTCGGTAGATTCAAGTGGTAATTCAGAAGCCATTAAGAGAGAACAGTGTAAAACTGAGGAAGAACTTGATTTATTTTCTGCTAAATGTGCTGAGCTACGCATGGATTCTATTAAAACTTCTGATGCAGATGAAATTGATTCTTCCAAAGAAGAAAGAAAGTTTACTAACTCCCAAAGCCTAAGCACTGATCCCACAGAAGAAAATGTTTTGGATGATTCCGTAAGTGTGAAAAATGGTGATAGTAGTAATGACTTTGTAACTTGCAACGATACCAATGAGGACGATTTTGGTGACTTTGGCACAGCCAGTGGCACCACTCCACCCCTCATTACTGGTACTCAAGATTCAATGAGCGACGTCACTTTCGAAGAGTCTTTAGAGCACTTTCCACATTTCAGTGAACCAGGTGATGACTTTGGAGAATTTGGGGATACAAATGCTACTTCTTGCCAAGAGGAAATGGTATTTACTGAGTCAGACCTAAAACAGACTTCTGATAGTTTTTCAGAGGAATGTCAAATGGCAAGAAAGTCAAGTGGAACAGGCACTGAACCTGTTTCAAAACTGAAAAATGGGCAAGAGAGTGAGTTTGGAGATTTTGATTCTGTGCCAAATATTCAAGATGACTGCAATGCTTTTCAAGACTTTGATGATTTTGCAGACTTCAGTTCGGCTGGTCCTAGCCAAGTTGTGGATTGGAATGCTTTTGAGGATGAACAAAAAGATGATTGTTCTTGGGCTGCTTTTGGAGACCAACAAGCTACTGAAGCTCATCATCGAAAGGAAGTCTGGCATTCACATAGGACAGATGAAAATATTGAGACTCCAGGAACCCCCAGGATACACAATGTCCCTTTAGCAGCTTCCAAAGGAACTGTTGCTAGTGATCATTTACAGGACTCAACCACTTCAGTTCAGGTATTTACTAATTTTCTCAATTTTGTGTGATATATTAATTGTTATGGAGATTTCTACATCAGCTGTTTAAAAAGTATTTTTCAACTGACTACCTGTTTGTTAAAGGGGTCTTTATGATGTGTCAGACTTGGCTGATTTGTAAATTAGGTGCATTTTTCACAACCCTTCAAGCAATGATAGATTGTCCAATGTGAAGGCTTGGAAAGATTTTTATTCCAGTGAGTTTCTTCAGTAGTTACAGAAATTCATCAAGTTGGAGTTTTGGTAAATATCATTAATATTTGTGTAAAAAGTTACTAATAGCTATTTCTGGTGAATCCTTCTGCGTTTTTACTTTTATAGTGATTTTTTTCAAAGAAAGTTAAGCTGAGATTTAGAGGTTTTTGGGTTTTTTTTAGTTTCAGATTTAAAAAAAAAGAAGACTTAATTTTGTTTATTGAGGATCTAGCCAGCATTGAAGGAGGAGACTGAGACAGGAAGTTCTCAAGTTTAAGCTCATCCTGAAAGACACTGCCTAAAAAATAAAAAAGGGCGGGGTGTGGTGGCTCACGCCTGTAATCCCAGCACTCCGGAGGCTGAGGCAGGAGGATCATTGTGAGTTTGAGACCAATCTGGGCTACAAAGTGAGCTCAATGCCAGCCTGAATGGCATAGTGAAACCCTATCTCAAAAAGACAAGGGCTGGGGATCTAGCTCAGTGGCCTAAGTGCCTGCCTGGCAAGCTCAGGATCATGAGTTCAACCCCCAGTGCCACAAAGAAAGAAAGAAAAAGAAAGAAAGAAAGAAAAGAAAGAAAGAAAGAAAGAAAGAAAGAAAGAAAGAAAGAAAGAAAGAAAGAAAGAAAAGGGGGAGGGGAAGGGGGAGGGGAAGGGAAGGGCAGGGAAGGGCAGGGCAGGGCAAGGCAAGGCAAGGCAGGCCTAAGGCTCATTAGGAAGGCCCTGGGTTCAAATCACCAGTACTGGGGAAGAAAGAAAGATCCAGAAGACTGAAGAAAATTTTATTTCCAGAGAAAACAGAATTTGAAGCCTCATCTGGTGCTGAAATTTATATTGAATTAAAGGATAGAAATAGAATTAGGAAAAAGTAGTAAATTCAGATCTTATCATTTGAGGGGGAAGGATGCTGGGGATTAAACCCAGGGCCTTTGCCCTCAGCTAGAGCCCCAGCCCTTTTTTTATTTATTTAAAAAAAAGGTCTCACTAAACTGCTCATGGTGGGCTTGAATTTGTGATCCTCCTACCTTAGCCTCTGAGAGTGCTAGGATTACAGGCATGTACCATCATGCCCAAACCTCATAATTTAGCAGCCACAAAAAGACCTCAAGTGATAGTATGAGGTGAGTTAAGGGAGAATTTTTACCTTTCACCCCCTTTATATTATCCTTTTTTAGTTTATATTCTTTCAGTAGTGATTCATTGACATTTATTTTGACCTAAAATAGCCCCTAGAGATATAGCCTGAGAGCCCAGTGGTTTCCCAGTCCTGAGTTGTACCCTGTGCTAAATTTTACCTTTCCCCAGTGCTACAAGGGTGAAAAGGCACACTCCTTGAAAATCACTGCTTTATATTAATGATTGACATATGTAACAAGTTCACAGGCTTAAAGATACTGCAATCTGCAAACTTTATTTCTCCAGTTATCTTTTGCTAAGAAATCCATTTTCAATTGGAAATATTTCCAAACTTGATGTTAGTCGAAATGGTTTTACACTGTTATTTTAGTACCTTTGTCACATTAACATATTAGAGAAATTATGGTATTACCAGTTGATATGCACAGCTAATCACTTTCAGTTGATTTTGGTTGCCTGAATAGTTTGCTAATTCATTTGTTACATGATGTGGCTAATGTGTCTGTTACTTATTGATTAATTTATTATTAAGGTAGAACCTTGCAATTTTAAACAAGAACTGAACTAATTATAATGCAAAATGAAGACTCTTGGTTTTGACCTAATCTTTCCCCTATTCAGTTTCATCTCAATGGAGTAGTAAAGGGTGACACTGGTATTGAATGATCTTTAATTTGTAGCATAGAACTTTAATTCAGATAATGAATTTTTAAAAGTAAACTGCTTCAGGGCCAGGGAAATAGCTCAGCAGCACAGTGCCTGCCTGGCAAGTGCAAAGTCCCGAGTTCAATTTCTGGTACCAAAAAAAAAGGTAGACTGCTTCATACAGGAATTTCTTGGATTGTGCAAGTTGATTGAAGTTATATATAATTTGATAACTGGGTATAGGAGATAAAACATAAGCTTCATGGAATCTAACAGATCTGAGTTCCAGTCTTGCCTCAGCCTTTTAAAAGTGCCATAGTTTTTGGATAAGTAAAAAATCAAAAAACATAAAAATTTTACAGTGTGAATGTGTTTTGTAAAAGTAAAACAGAAACTTTATAAAAGTGGCAAGAAGCATTAAGATTTTCTGAGATATTTTGGGTTTAGCCATCGGTTTTTGTTTTTGCCAAATGAATTATATGCAGTGATACAATTTGGAAATGGATGTTGAGGAGGGGAGAGAATCTGCTGAAAGAGCTAGAAGAACGAGTTTGTGGGGAGAAAGTTATAAGGAGATGAATAAGCCCTACGAAGCTCCTGGTCAGAGGGGGATAAAGATTAGTGACTTTCCTTCTTATCCTGCTGTTGTGAAGGAGACTTGTAGTATGAATCTTACATTGATGCAGCTAGTGCCCCATGCAGGATGTCATCAGTCGAATTAGTCCAAACTGTGTTTTGACAGAACATTGCAAGGGGCCTTTTAGAGAATTTTTGTTTAATAACTCAGTTGATTAAACAATATAGGAAACAATTCTTTGTTTTGTAAAGTCACACAAATGGCCTAGTTCTCACTTCAGATTTCTGCTTTTCATTAGTTTTGATATGTAGCAGCTGGCCATGGGGCACATGCCTGTAACATTCTCCAGGTTCCATTTTTTTAGCCTCCCCCCACCTTTTTTTTTTTTCGCTACCAAAGAGATATCTAAAAAATTCAATGAATATCTCTTTATTGCATTTATGGACTAATTTATTACTTAGATGGGGGAATTCAAACAAGAAGAAATCTTTCAAACTTACAAAATGTTTTTTGTCATATCTCTTAGCTGTGGACTCTGTAAACCTCAGAGGGGTCAAGCCTGGATGTAAAGGCTATTGATAAAAAGATATTCTTCATTTAGCAGATGATTTTTTTCCCTGAGAACTAGAGTTCAGTATATTTCATTCTCTTGTTAACATTCTTTAAAGTGGTAGAGACAAGTAGTAAGATCTCTGTTGTTCAAAAGGAAAGAGTCAGAACTCTTCTTCACCTTTTGGGTTAAGATGTAAAATCAAGCCAAAATGCTGGCTAGGGTGGTACATGCCTGTAATCCCAGCATTTGGGAGGCTGAGGCAAGAGGATCACTGAAAGTTCAAAGCCAGCCTGAACTACATAGTGAGACTCCGTTTCAAATTAACAAAAAATAATTGTAATACAAAGCCAAAATAACAACAAAAGCCTCCTTACTTGCAAAACAGTACCCCCTCCCACCCCCCCCAGCAGTTATGTGTTAACAATTTTCTGTTTTTTTAATCTTTTAATGTTTCCGAAAGGAATCTTAATTAAAATAACCAAAATGCCTTTTTCTTAGGTATATGGTAAAATAGATAATAAGATAACCATTACATTTAAAATTTTTGTAAAATTTTAAAGTACTGCTATGAATGTTACTTGAGAATTTAGGTATCGATAGTCTCTTATATTAAAAATTCCCTATAGGAAAGGAGTCTTTTTCTATTAGTCGTGAAAGTGATAATACAATTGAAAAAATGTCATTAACTGAAGATTTAAGAGCTCTAAAAATTGAGAGTATCACAAAAAAGAAAAAGGAGAAAATCACCAGTAGTTTGGCTTGTGCTATTTTCAGATTATTACTGATTTTTCACCAGAAAGTCTGCATTTTTGAACTAAATGTAACCAATTCTACAATTTTATCTGCATTTATTTAATAGTCTACCTAAGATTTGTGCAGATCCTTCCTTCTGTGGGTGAATCTTTAAATATAAAACTAAAAACAGAAATGAGCAACAAAATGAAGGAATTAAGATTTAAGTTTTTGGCCTTATGAATCTTTGCTCTAAAATTTTCTTTTGCTGTTTTTCCCTCAGAAAATTTGACATTCTGGTCTTTAATTAAAAAATAGATAGAACTATTTTATTAGATTTTTCCAGAAATTGTGCAGAAGCAAATCATCTTTCTGGGGCATGGTGAGTATTCCACCTGGCCACTCTATATAGCTTGAAATTGGGGATTGATAAGTATGCAAGTGTAGATTGCGGTTGATATCTTACTTAATATTTAATAGTGGTAAGGTATAAGGTATCCTCTGAAATGGAAGATTAAATTACTCAGTGGATTTTATGTTTCTTTTAGACTTCCACCTGAGTGCAAGACCTAATGTTATCGATATTAAAGCTATTGACGTTAATCAACTTCTGTTACTAAGCAAGGAAGAAAACCTAACTGGAAAGATGTTGAAACAATTTAAAGGGTTACCTTACTTAAATATAAGATATTTTAAAAGTGATACACATTTGAGTCATATAAAAACCAGAAACTGGGATTCTAAGTGCTGGTTTTACATAACCCACTGAAAAGTTGAATTAAATTTGCAGTACACTAAATATTTTTAAATTCTGACATAGCTATTTATAAAATGGAGGTATATTGGGATTTTCCAGAAAAAAAAAGAACCAATAGGATGTGTATGTATCCTTATAGGTAGGACAGGAATTTGTTGGAGGTTAAGAAGTCCTAAAATACACAGCAAGCTAGAGACCCAAGAGAGTTTATGCAGTCCCCATCTGAATTTGAAGGGCTGAGAATTAGGAGACCAACATCATAAGTTCCCAAAGCCTTCAGCATTGAGATCCAAGAAGAGCCAGTTTTTCATTTTGAGCTGGTAGGCAAGAAAAGACTGATACCTCAAATCAGGAAATCAAGCAAGAAAAGTTCCTTTCTACTCAGCTTTTTTGTTCTATTCTGGGTCTTCAACTAAGTGAGTGTTGCCCAGCTGCTTTAGTCAGTCTGCCATATTAAATGTTAATCTCATCCAGAACCACTGTCACATGTTCAACCAAATATCTGGGCATCCCTGGCCTAGTCAGGTTGATGTATGAAATTAACCATCACAGGAGAGAACACAGAATGTCCTATAGCTTTCAGGATTTCTGGAAGACTTGTAACTGGTTTATTACTAAAACAGACAGTATCATTTGAGAAGCTCTGCATTAGAAAATGTGGCTTACAGGGATACAGCTCAGCAGCACAGCGCCTGCCTGGCAAGTGTGAAGTCTTGAATTCAATTCCCGGTATTAAAAAAAAAGAAAATGTGGCTTAGTTGCATCAATAGAAAAAATAAAATGGCTGTTTATATACCCCCAAGACGTTCTTCCTCTATCCTCAGACATAGAGATAGACCATAACTAATAATGAGTAAAAACAAATTCATACACTTTCGCCTTGCTCCTTTCATGAACTGAATCATACCATTGGATAGTTAATCATTTTTGCTTTCCCAGAAACCTAATCTGGTTTGGAAAAATTAAAAAATAATTACAGGGATTTTCAAGGTAATGAAAGATCCTCATAGGAAATACATACATGAGAAATAAGAAAACTAAGAATGACAGAGAAAAGCTATAAAAGCTAGTGTGCCTTTGAAAATGTGGTATAGCCAAGGTCATATTACGACTTTCATGAGCCCCTTTCCCTATGTTTAGAATTGTATTTTATGAGTTGGTATAAAGATGAATATATTCATATTAGATATGAAAACATTTTCATGGGCCCCCTATGTATTGTGGGCCCTAAGCTCTGTGCCTACTATGTAAGTTGGTCCTGGGCATTCAGTAAAGTGATTAAAAACAAAAGTCTTAGTCATGGTGGTAGAAAGCATTAACTGTTACTGAATAACCTCAGAAATGAACTTACGAAGAAATAGTCTTCAGAGGTGCAGGAAATTGCATTGTTAGCTGTATTGTTTGGTTAACAGTGAAAAGAAATAAGAGATAAATCAGAATTTGTGTAGAAATACCTCCAGCTCTGAGTCCTGGCAATATACTTTCTGTTCAAGCTATTTCAAGAGCAAAAGCTCCTGTTTTGGGCTAGTTCCCATTCTCAGAATGGTTTTGACAGGTATGAATGCTTCTGAATACAAGCACACTTCTGTGTAAGTAGCAGACCTCCTCTACTCAGAGTCATAACAGTGAGCAATAAGAGAGCAAAATAAAGGAAGTCTTGCAGCTGTCTTGAAAAGCATTTAGTTTTCATCCTGTATTTATCAGAGCCCTCATTCTTAAAATGTTTAATGGTCAGGTGTGCCCCTGTTTGCCAGGCTTAGAATTTGGTACATTTGTGAATGGAATGGCATGACTGAGTTATGTAAACTACTATTCAGCTAGTCACCAGTTTCTTTATTCCATATTCCAGAAGAACTGGAGACTATTTTTTTTCTTCGTACTTTGAAATTAAACACATTTAAAATTCAAGTAATTTGTGTAAATTATAATATTTTATCTAGTTTGCCCTTTAGTTTTATATCCTCAGCTAAATATTTAAAATGTTAATGTGTGTGTACACTTACTTATTACCATCAATTTCATTTAGAGTACAGTACTGACTAGTAAAAATTTACAAGTAACTTTGTTGAAAATTATGAATTATAGTTAGTGTTAGATGAAATTGTTTGCTTTAAGTATAGTCAAAACTTCTGCAATTAACAGGGATGCCTTATCTAATGACTGGAAATGTTTGAGAAATAAAAGTAGGAAAAGCATGATTTGGTAAAAAGAATGTAGACTTCAGAGTTAGACTTTAGATCAAATCCTTACTTTTCATTATATCCACAGTAAAACTGGTTAATGACCTTAATCTTCTTGTGCTTCAGTTTGTGCAGCTATAATATGGAGACAGTAATACTTTCCTGGCAAGATTTCTTTTATAAAAGTAATCAAGTAATACATATACATTGTCAAGCAGAATGATACATAAAAAGCATTCAGCTATTGTGGTGAGCATGTTATGATTATATAAATATACGCTGCCTGCGTATAAGAATGATTCAGATGGCTTACAATAAGATATACTTTCATAAGTAATGACCCCAGCTTTAAAGTGAAGTGCTTTTTCTTTTTCTTATTCTTCTACTTCTGATGTCTTTATAAACATTAGAATACATCCAGGTTTAATATTTTACTTTATTAACTCCAGTTTTGATGTGCTTTGCTTTAGTTAATATATACCAACTGTGCAGGAACCTAGGTACTATAGATTCAAGAATAAGACATAGTCCTTGCCCTCTAAACCTCCATAATTTTCAGAAATGGAATTTAGAACTGCTTTTGATAACGTATAACATAGAAAAAAGCACCTAGTCTGAAAACTGTATTTCCTGAGTTCATATTCAACCTCCCCATTTAATATTTGTGATCATAGGCAAATTAGTCTCTCTGTGTTCCATTTTTCTTATCCAGAAAATAAAAATAATATTCTTACCTCCCTCACATGTATCTTATGAGACTTAAATGGGTTAATATTTGTATTTAGAATAAAGTCTCATACACAGTAAGCTCTATGTCAGTATTAAACAACTATAATGCTTCCATATCACGCTTTTGTAGCATATGTTCAGATAACATCCTTTACTGTTTATTAAATTTAGTCCCACACTTTCTTGAACTGTATTATACTGATATTTGCTCCACACTTGCTACCTTACTGCATAAGGAAACTAGAACTCAACCATCTGACTTACCATCAATTATATGTGATATATTTTTTGAAATTTTACATCTAATGTAATTCCACATGCTCTGGAATATATTAGTGTCACTGTTCAGTGCAGTCTTTTTCTGAGCTACAAAGAGTTTAAAAATGGGGTGGTGCCCCACTGAATCAAAATTGGGAGTAAATTTCTGATAGCTGGATATGTTTCTCCATAGAGTAACATGAATTTATGTAATATAAACAAAGTTCCCTATTACTTAACAGATATTGGAATGCATCCAGATTTAATATTTTACTGTACTGACTACAGTTTTCATGTGATACTACATTTTATGTTCAGAGCAACAGGTTTTTTATGTTTTTCAGTGTCTGATTAGTCTCTTAGAACATTTGTTCTTGGAAAGAAACCTGTCTGAATTGCAAGGCAGCTTAATTTCTTCTGAGCATGATATTAATAGTATTTTTGCACCTGTTCTACTTGGCAAATTATTTGAACTATGTTCCATCGCATTTTTGAACTTTTAACTTTATTGTCCTTTTGGGGAAGCCAAGACTTAAACACACCTGTTATGTGCTTCTTACATCTTGTTTCATAATGCAATCAAGACTTAACACACAAATGCCATTAAACCACCACCAGTGTCCAAAGTTCAAATTCTACAAGGAATACCAGTAATGGGTTCTTTTTAAATAATAAGCTCTTAAAAATAGATACTTGAAAACCAGTGTTTTCCCCACTTACTCAATGGGAAGATCTTGGAGAGGATGCAGAATACTTTGATTTAATTCCTTGTTATATCCTACTATAATAAGAATTGCTAGACTAAGACAAATATTTTCATTATGATATAGAATGTTAAACAGGGGTAAAAGAAGTATACTTAATGAGCTTTGACTCTCATTATTTTCCAGCAGGCCAGTGTTATATGTATTGACTGTATAATAACTATAGTAGTAACAAAAGTTGCCACCTCTGACATTCACTGGGTGTCAAGTTTTTAATCCTTTTAATTCATCATCTGCCCTGTGAGACATCTGCCCTGTTAGATAGACCCTGATAGCTCTAGATTATAAATACAGAAGTTAAGTCTTAGCCCCAGGTTCCCCAGCCCTCTATTAAAGTGATGTAATTATATCAGCCATTTACTTACTGTAATTAACTACTAGTAAATGAAATGTGGCATTACTTATTGTCATGAACAACATAATAGTGAGAAATTATATTTACAGGGTGACTTTACCATCAAATTGGTCTGAAAGATAGCTGGAAATTGATACACTGTTTTGCTGAATTGAGGACTTCCCTTGCAATAGGAAATGCTTTAGTGGATTCTGGTTATTTGATATGTATTTATTGTTCCACCTCAGAGATTAGCAAAGTATGGTCTAGGGGACAATTCTGAGCTGCTGCCAATTTTTGCCAATTAAAGTTTCACTGGAGCACACCCATACTTATACTTGTTTAAAAATGGGCTGCAAAACCAAAATGTTTACTACCTGACTCTCTGGAAAAAATTACTGACTTCTGCTCTTCCTCATTGAACAAAAGACTTGAAGCATTCGAGTTTTATATCTAATCCTAAAGATATGTGAAACTTTCTTTTAAAATTTTCATGTAAGCCTGGGGCATGGTGGCATATGCCTATAATCCCAGCTACTCAAGATCCAAGTTCAACACCAGTCAGGGCAATTTAGTGAGACCTATCTCAGAATAAAAAGGGCTCAGAGGTACAATGCTTATCTGACATGTGCAAGGCCTTGGGTTTGATCCTGTAGTATTACAAAACATACGTGTGTGCAAAGACACACACAATTTTTTTCCATGTAATTTTATATCCTTTATAGGAAAAGTTTTGAAGAATAAAAAATTGAGGTGTTTAGGTTAATGTCTTTCTTTTCCTTCTTTACATTACACTCACTTGAGAATTTGTTTACTGCTGTACCTAAGACCTGGTAGTTGTGTGTAATACTGCTTATTGAATGTGTTTTAGGGCCATTACTTTCTTTTGGTGATAAACATTTTTTCCCTGCCCTTTTAAAAGGATAGCAAAGAGGATACAAGAAAGATTTAATTTACAGAAAAATAAAATTTGGTCAGATGTGAGCTTTTCACCTTTGCTACCCAGGAGGAACAAATGCTCATCAGGTTTCCAATTAGGTAGATATATGATCCCTTTTAAAGTAGTATCTGTCCATCCTCTCTGTTGAGGAGAGGAGGTGCCAGGTCCCCTTGACGCACTCAGGTTTCACAAGCCTTGGGATCTTGAGTCTACCCTTTACTTTAGGGTTCATAATTGAGAGTGGAAACCTTTTCCCATCACACACACGAATATAATGAAGGTGTTAGAGTAACTTTTGTAGAGTTAACTGAAGAGTACCCTGAGACTAATTATGCAGTGTTGAATATTTGCTCTGGTACACCTTCTAAAAGAAATTTTGATTTGGGAAATATATTTATAAAAATGTTTCCTTTTGTTTTTCTATTTCTTGGTTGCTGCCTATAATAATAACAGAAATCAAGCATTAATTTGTTTTTGTTACTTGGCAGGAAGTGTTGTGGCATTTTTCTTGTACACTGGGTACCAATGCAGTAGTACATTTAATCTTCCAAGTCTTTAATTTATTAACAGTTTGTATTCCTATTTGATGCTTAAATAATGAGTTGGACTGAATTTTAAAATATCTTACATGTGTCTAAAATACAGTTGGGAAAAATAGGAATTAGTGTTCAGGTTGCATATGTATAATCCTGGTGACATCAAAACAGTGACCAAAATATGAAAGTTTGAATTAATACAAATATTTCAAAATGCCAACAAATTTATCTTTTGGTAGTGGAAACACTCTAGGGAATATGCAGCTTTACCTGGGGAAGGCAGTTTTCATTCAAAATCATGTATACATATGCTAGAAAGAAGAGTAGGGAAATGGAATTTCTAGAAGATAAAATGCAGATCACCAAAATGGTAAGTTAGCTGTTGAACCTATCAGTAAAAGTTGAGACATTCTTTCCTACTTTGGGTTGTAATATTGATATTTCAAAAAGATATTCACAATTTAAGTGTTTATATTCAAGAAAAAGGTTCTGATCAACTACGATACCTTAATTTTCATAAGCATCCAACCTCATTGCTCTTAAATCTAGAATACAGAAACGGTGGAAAGAATGAGTGCTTTCTAGTTTTGTTCTGACCTGGCTTTGGGCAGATTATTCAGATTGTGAGATTAATTTCTCACTCTACAATACAATAATAATTTGTTTTGTAGAATTTTGTAATGAATTAAGATAGTATGTATAAAGTACCAGTAACAGTGTGTAGCAGTATTTGTTAGCTACTATATTATCACTGTGATCACTTAAGGTAATCGTTTAGCGTAATTATTTTATGAGTAGTTATGTTCCTTTCACTTAGTATTTTCTAAATGAGTACTGGTTTCTCTCTCTTACAGTAGTAGACAAGATGTGTTTGTGTGTGTATGTGTGTTAATGGTTAAACTATGACATTATTAAAATTGGATTAATGAAAATAAACTTGCGGGGGGTGTTTTGATGCAGACAGCTTTACTAAACCGCCTGGAGCGAATTTTCGAAGGTTGTTTTCCTTCCATACTTGTCCCTGATGCTGAAGAGGAAGTTACTTCTCTGAAGCACTTGCTAGAGGCAAGCACCTTGCCAATAAAAACAAGAGAGGCCTTAGCTGAAAGTGGGTAAGTAGTACATTTTTTAGATAGTATGTGGTCTTGTAATTTTAGCTGTTACAAGGCTAACTTACAACTTAATGTTTAGGACCTTAATGCTTAAAACTTCAGTTTATGTTGAAGTTTGATCATGTGCTAGCTTATATTGGAAAAAACTCCTTGCTTCTCTGCTTTTGAGCTATTTTTGATACAAATCAGTATTCTCATCAATTAGTGTTATATATTCTTTTAACTACCTTGTATGATAAATGAGAGTTTAGATCCTACCTCTGTTGTTCTGCCTTCATCTTCCTAAAATTAAATTGCCATTTTATATTGATTTTCTTTTTTCGGTATTTTGAGTATTATAATTATGTAAATTTTGTTCACTGCTAAAATCCTATTTCCTTTATACAACTTTTTTGTGGACTTTGAGCAGCCCTATTCTGAAAATCCAAAATCTGAAACCAAAAACTTTTGAACCTTAATGTGTGACACTTAAAAAATTCCCAATTTTGGTTGGACACAGTGGCGTATGTCTTTTGTCCTGCTACTCAGGAGGATCATATGTGCCCAGAAGTTTGGATCTAGCCTGGGCAACATAGACGCACGCACACATGCACTTTCAATCTCAAAAATAATTTTTTCCAGTTTTGAAACATTTCAGATTAGGGATGCCCAATTGGTAAAGTCTCTGCAAATATTCCAAACAGGTGTTTCCTGAACACAATTTTACTTGTGATCAAGCCTTTCAGGCTATCTTTCCATTTCTTTTTAGTTTTTGACCCTCTGCCCTCCTAAAGAAACCCCCTCTATAGTCTTGTTCTCATCTAGAATGGTTTCAGTCTGGGACTCTTATATGTGTTTTCTGGAGATTTCTCTTCAGTCAGGTCTCATTTCTGTGGAGCACCTCTTCTAATAACCCCCTGAGGGAAAAATACATGAGAAATAAAATTTTATTTTATTCTACTCTCACATTAAGCTTACAGTTTAATATCTTTGTTGCTAATGTTCTGAAATTTCACAGTGAAGTATCTTGATTTTTTCACCTATTGTACTGATGACTACTGGCTAGGACCATCCTTTTGTATTTCTTTTGTATTGTAACCTTGACAGTTACTTTCCCCCCATGGTCTGTTTTCTCTTTCTGGAACTCCTGTTATTTATGAATGCTAGGGGGTCTGGACTGGTTTTCTGATTTTAATTTCAAAGTTATTTTTGAGCCATTCTCTTGCTATCACTCTCCACCTCTGAAAGCACACTTTTCCTCTGCTGATACCTCCTTGCATTCATCTAAGTCAGTTACTACTCCTTCATCCTTTTTGTGACCTTAGTGTCACAAGGGTTTTAAGTATCCCTTGATTTCGTTGAAGACTGAGATTGTATTTCTGTTTCTTGGTTTTATGGGTGATTTCTGAGGAAAGAAGAAGACAAATAGCAAGTTTTGTTTTTTATCTTGAAGCTGTGGGAGGAGGTGTTTGCACCCAGTCATCTTTCTCCCTTTTTTTTTCCTTTTTTCTTTTTAAACAGAGTCTTCTTATGTAGTTCAGGCTGGCCTTGAACTCACTGTATAGCCCCAGGCTGACCTTGAACTCAAGGCAAACCTCCTGTCTCCACCTCCAGAGTGCTGGACTACAGACATGGAGCCACCACGCCTGGCCCCCAAGAGTTTCTTCCTAAAAAATAATATACCCATGTAACAACACATGGCATAAAATATACATACCACTGTACTAGTAGTAGGAACCAAATAGTAAAAATAACTTGAGAACTATAGTGTTGCAGCTAAATAAATGATGGCACATCAACATAATAGAACATTTCACAGCCATTGAAAAAGTCACAGTAGTCTGTGAGTTAACCCAATACCCATGAGGAATATGTTCCAAAACCCTGTGGATGCCTGAAATTTCAGATACATTAAACTCTTTATGCATGTACTTGCTGCTTTTTCCTATACATTCATACCTATCATAAATCTCAGTAAGAGATTTAAAACAATAACTGATAATAAAATTATATATAAAGTAATATATTGTAATAAAATTTGTGTGAATGATTTTTCAGAATATCTTCTTTGTATCATATTTGCCTTTCTTCTGTGATAATGTGAGATGATACCAATGACTATATGCTAAGATGAAGTAAGGTTAATACTCAGAATAGCACCCAACTTAAAACATGGAATTATTTATTTACTGAACTTTCCCCTTAATATTTTCAGACCACTACTGATCACAGATAAGCCACAGAAAGTGAAAGCATAAGTAAGGGCGCTACTTTTCATATGTGATTTCGGTCATGCTTAAAATCTGAAGAAGGCATAGAAAATTGAATAAATGCTACAATTGCAACTGTGTGTTTGTGGATCGAGACTGAGAAAACACAAATCATAGCTATATTAAGATGGCAGAATGCTAAATGATTTCTTTCTTTGAAGTTTTTTTCTTGCATAAAGCAAAAGGAATAGTACAGGTTCATATTGTTTCTTTCTTTCTTTTTTTTTTCCTGCGGCACCAGGGATCAAACTCACAACCTTGCACTTGCCAGGCAGGTGCTTAGGCTGCTGAGCCAAATCCCCAGCCCTTGTCTTTTTGAGACAGGGTCTCACTACACTGTTCAGGCTGGCCTTGAGCTCACTTTGTAGCCCAAGCTGGTCTCGAACTCGAAACAATTCTGTCTCAGCCTACCCAGTGCTGGGATTACAGGCATGCGCCACCAGGCCCGGCCTCATATTGTTTCTTAAAGAGTTTAACTTAGTTACTTTTTGAATGACTGAATGTTGGCTTTTGACTTCATTCAAATAACAGTAATCCACTTACGTTAGACACAAGTTTATTTGAAATGTGTATGTCATAGTCGTATTAAAAGTAGAGTTCATGGTAAAAGCTCTTGAGTAACTTGTTGGTGTGGTCATTGGGCCTTTGCAGGGAACTTCTGGATGTGTGGACAGAGCTACAAGATATCCATGATGCACATGGCTTGAGATACCAGTGGGGTGGCTCCCATAGCAACAAGAAACTTTTGTGTTCCTTGGGAATAGATACTCGAAACATTGTGAGTTTTTTATTACTTTGAAAAATCTTTTAATCTATGGACGTTTTAAAAAATTTTTACACTTCTGTTCAAGCTCTGATAAGCTAATTCTTCAGAAAAATAAATCTTGGTTGATTCAAATGTTCATTTAGTTTGAATATGGTGATTTTTAAAAATCAGTCTATTTAAATGTTTCTCCAAGGAGTATTTCTTATTTTTAGAAAAAGCTATTTTAGTGTTTTCACTTAACTGTAAAATAAAAGAATTGGACTAGGAGATTTAAAAATATATAACCTTATGGGCAATTTAACAGTTTATTTGATTCATCATTTACAATGTATGTAATAAAGCACCGTAAACATCTTGGAGACTTTCACTATATGACAAACCACTCTAAATTATTTTCTCAGTGTATGTTCTTTCTCTCACATTTGTAGCTCTTCACGGGCAATAAGAAGCAGCCTGTTATAGTGCCCATGTATGCAGCAGGGTTGGTAAGTTCAGAAATGTGTCTGCATGTATTTATCATTACTGCATTTACTCTGTGAAACCATCATGTACAGCATGACATAGAGAAGTGTGTATTAAGAGCTGTTTCATGTGGAAATTGAAAGCATGTGTATATGTATGTGTCATAATGTTTGATTTCATAAATCTCTTCTAATCTTTATCTCAGGACATTTTTTATATTACATTATAGATACTGTTGCATTTTAATTGAAAATTATTTTTCAGTCTTATCAATCTTTATAGATAAATGCTTACAACTCTTTGTAAAATGCGTCTTTGAAGGGCTTTCTTTTGTAAACCTGTTTTTAAGATGAAGCCAAAATACCTAAAGGTTTAAAGATTTTTGTTTTAATCCAGTTGTTACTAATGTTAATTAATGCAGTATTGAGGCTATGGATGTACATAAAAGCTTGGAAATATCAATTTATAGTAAATGGAAATGAGTCAGAAGGATGTATAATTCATTCTTAGTTTTTCCATTAATATGTTTCAGTGTGTTAAATTTTATTTTTTCAGATACTCCAGGTAGTCCCAGAAAACTGAAGCATTTTCATTCTGTTCTTTATCCAGACTCAGTCACATTTTAAAATTTTATGTATGTGTGTTTTGCTGTGTCATTAAATAATTAGTGAATAAAAATATTCTGTCAAACTAAAAATATTACGTAATTATACTCGATCACATGGAAATAAAAGTGCTTTAAGAATGAAAGAAAAAAATAAGGAAATCTTGGCACTGAATTTAAATTTCACCACTCTAAGTACATGTGAAAGTGTATTTGCTATGAGACTTAACCTTTTTCATCTTCAGACCTTTTCCGTGAATAAACACTAATTATTGGTATTGAATTGGAACATTTTTGGAACTTTCTGTACTTGAGCTTTCTTGTCAGTTTCTGCTCCTTTGTAAATAGTTATCCTGCGTTTTTAATTTAATTTTTTTTTAAAAGAATACAACCAAACCAAACAAAACAGAGTAAAGTCAATCAAAACAAAGCAATGAACATGGAATATGACTTTGAAACAGTGTAAAAAGAAAGAAAAACAAAAAACAAAGCAATTGATAAGGCTTCCATAATGGCCTTAATAATGATCCCTGTACTCTCTTCTATTGTAAGAGCATACAACCCAGAACTTTTCTTTACTTTTTGATTATTTGAATTTGTTTTTTTCCTCAAGGAGTAGCACTCCAAAGGTGGTTGGTGTTAGATTGTCCTGATCTAAATAGGAACTGTCATTCAGGATGCTGGGGTCAGTGGCCTACTAATGCATAACCTCAGCACAGTTAGCGGGTTCTTTGAGATTTATGAGTAGAGGCTAAGACTTACACTTTTTCTACCTTATTACCTTTATGAGTGATAATTTTATAACACCTAATACAAAGTTTAGTGAATGTAAATGTCCATCCTGTGATGTCTTTCATTTAGAAACTTATTCTTTTTAATGTGAAATTTTAATGCCACCTAAATTTTTGCCACTGTTCAGTAATCTTTGATCTTATCTTGAGGGATTGTACCTGAAATGATCATAAGGCACCTGAAAGACTTGTGAAAACAGATTACTGGGTACCATCTCCAGTTCAGTAGGTCTGGAGTGGGGCTTGAGAATTTGCATATCTAAGTTCCCAGAAACTCACATAGTAGTTGCAAATTGGAGACAACAATTTGAGAACCACTGGCTAAATGATAGTTCAAATTAGAAAACTTGGCTGGCACCGGTAATTGTTTGTCAGATGTATTTCCTTTTTGTATAAGAGCATCCGGGAGAGCTTGTATAATGAATATATTTAGATTATAAATTTCCCTTTCATTTTTCTAACTCCTATTGAAGCCTTTTTCTTTCCTATTTCTTCTTTTTTTTCTCTGTTTTGTTTTTGTTTTTGATCCAGAGTCTCATTGTGTAGCAAGTCTGGTCTCAAACTCCAGTGTTTTGTTTTGTTTTGTTTTGTTTCTGAGATAGTCTCACTATGTCGTTCAGGCTGGCTTTGAACTATGTAGCCCAGGTGGGCCTCAAATTCATAATGATCCTACTGCCTCAGCCTCCTCAGTGCTGGGATTACAGGTGTCACCACCACACCCAGCTTTCAAGTAATATTTTTAAGTATGTAAAACTTTTCTTTTTTAGATCATTAACCTGGATTATCTATTTTATTTACTATAGAGTATTAATAGAATGTGCTGGGTTTTTCCTTGTTTCCATACCCATCCTGAGTGTCTTTCTTTAGGTCAGAAAGTATTAGATTTGTAACAAAGGCAGTGGGACATGTAAGATGGTTTCCCCTCTACTTGGCTGTCTCTATTTTGCCACTCCAGAAAACTAAATAGTAAGACTCTGGTGCCTTGGGGTGGGGGTGGGGGGTGGCTGTCAGTGGTAGAACAAGTACTTAGCACTTAGCTTAGCATGCACTAGGTCCTGGGTTTCACCCCAGCACTGCAAAAACAAAAGTACCTCAGTGCCTTAGTGGAATTAAGCGTTCAGAATCAAACATTAAATATCATACTAAAGACTCTATAGACATCATGATATTATATGGCATGTGTCAGAATCAGCTCATTTCTCCAGGCATCACTATGTACAATGTTTGCCCTTTTCTGCAATTTCAGTCTTAAACGTCATAAAAATGTTGGATTCTTAGAACCTAGATGTGATAAATCATTGTTTTTCTACCACATCCCTCCTAAATTGCATTTAATATCTTTGTGTAGCAGTAATATCTATACTCTTTAAGGCATCTGACTTAAAAAACTTTTGTTTCTAAAGGTTATTGTAAAATTGTTCCCATTATATTACTATAAAATTTTCTGTAAATGAAATTTTGAATGGTCCCTAATTTTGTCTTTAGTACTTTCCAAATGACTTGGCTTTTTTATTTCTTCTTCTTCTTTCTGCTAGATTAATTCTCTTAAAAAGTTTATGGGTTAATCCTCCCTAAATAATAACTAATGTGCCTTTTGCAGGGTATGTTAGAACCCACCAAGGAACCATTGAAACCACTATCTGCTGCAGAAAAAATTGCTTCCATTGGTCAGACAGCCACCATTACACCAGAGATGAACACATGTACATCTGATCAATTCCAGGTAAAAATATTCATATGGGTTCAGTGTGTTTATGCATGTCTAGACACATGTCTAGACATACTGATTTTTTTCCTTAATATATAATTTCCAGTTTTATATTTTTTAAAACTTGATTTAATGACACACAATTTTTTTTTTTTTTTGAGACGGAGTCTTGCTATGCAGTTCAGGCTGGCCCTGAGCTCACTTTGTAGCCCAGGGTGGTCTCGAACTTGCAGCAGTCCTCCTACGTCAGTCTCCCAAGTGCTGGGATTACAGGAGTGCGCCACCACGCCCTGCCTCAGTGACACATGATTTTGATTGTTAACTAACATTGCTTGAAATACAGTAAACAAATTATCTCTTAATTTTCAAATGCAGAAATACACAATTTGAGAACAGGGTGATTGTAGCTGCCTAAACTAGTACAAGCTCTAGTCTCTTGACCTAAAAATGAAGAGTATGAATTAGGTATTTCTACAGTCTCTTCCAATTTGAACACTGTATGATCATAATTACTGAAACAAATCTGGTAAGTGTTGGATTTTCGAAACTAATGAGAAACAGTGCATTTATACCAGCCCTTCAATTCTGCTGTGGTGTGTTTTTCCTGGAATCCTCTGAAATTTTAGAAAGCAACAAAAACTGACTTACCTTTTTTGTTCTTTACCTCTGGCACATTTAAGCACAAATTTTATTCCAGTCTGGTATGTTTAATATTAAAGTCTTCTCTTTGCATTTTATCTTGGGGGAAAAAAAAACAGGCCTGTTTGGCTTGCTTACTCTTCCCACACCAAATTAGAAATTGGCTCTGTATTTGTTAAACATTGTTTAGAAGCTTCACCTTTTTACGTGAACA
>RJWT010000628.1:0-61617 GCA_004365215.1 Cuniculus paca | reverse complement strand
TAACACAACTTATTTATTAACTTATTTATTGTTATGGCTTATGTCTAGATGTCCCCCTCCCCAAAGCTTCATGCAGTCACAGCTGGGGCTTTATTCAGAGGGGGCTGGATCTAGAATATGTGACTTTGGGACTGATTATGGTGCAAAACTAGGTTCAAGGGCGCTAAGTTGAAGGGTGTGAGTGCTACCTGCTGTAAGTATCCTGGATAAGATATAAGGGATAGAAGGAACTGTGGTCGTCCCTTGTTGCTTTGCTACCTTCTGCCCACCATGATCTGTTTCTCCAGTAAAATGCCCCTCTTCCATGCCATCCTACCTTGGAGCTGGCCAACTATGAACTGAAACTTCTATAAACTGTGGGCTAAATATACTTTTCCTCCGTTAGCTTTGGGTATCAAGTATTTTGTCTCAGCAATAAAAGAAGTAACTAAGGCATTTATTAAAGAAATATAGAGTACCTTATTGCCCAAATCGTATTTGAAATTTTTACATAGTATTTTCAGACTATTACCAGAAAGGCTGTACTTAAAAATGCATTCTCCCTTTAGCTAGAAATTTTAGCATGGGTGAAATTACTTTTTAATAAAGTGTTTTCCCAGGAATCTCCTAGAAGAAATAATCATTTTACAGAAAGCAACAGCTTTAGCCATTAATACAGCAGATAAGGTTATTCAATTTTTATTGTGTGTTTTTATCTGATAGGAGAGATCAGAGCAAAATGACAATTCTTGAGACAAAGATAGATCACAGAAAAAGGAAAGCAGAACCATGAGGAAAAACAAATCATCTTCCTCACTGTTTGCTTAACATTCCCAGGTATTTGAAAGTACCAATCATTTGAACAAATGGCACTCAGAAAGATTAATCTCAAAAGCAACATTATTTTTCTTCTATTCTTTTTTTTTTCTTTTACCTCAACACATTCCTGGATAGTAGTATGAAAGGCAGTTGTTAGTAGAAATTCTAATTTTTTAAATTTTTTTTATTTTTCATTTTTTTTTGCGGCACCGGGGATTGAATTCACAACCTTGCACTTGCCAGGCAGGGGCTTAGGCCACTGAGCTAGATCCCCAGCCCTGGTGTTTTTGAAACAGGGTCTCACTATGCCGTTCAGGCTGGCCTTGAGCTCACTTTGTAGCCCAGGCTGGTCTCGAACTCACAACGATCCACCTGTCTCAGCCTCCCGAGTGCTGGGATTACAAGCATGAGCCACCACACCCTACTTAGAAATTCTAATTTTATGTTATCATTTACATCTAGGTGTCCCCTTAAGGCTTCATGCAATTATAGGTGGGTCCTTTATAAGGTGATTGGATTATAGGGGCATTTAGCAGACTTGCTGTTAGGAGGCAGGGCTTGGTCAGAAGAGGTGGTCACAGTATATTCCCCTTCCTGCCTTCTCCTCTCATTCTCTGCTTCCTGTCACCATACCATGAATAGTTCCCCTCCGTTACACCCCTTTGCCATGCTTTCCTGCTTCAGAGTCAGCCTACTAAGGACTGAAACATAAGCCAAGATAAAAATCTCTCCCAAAATTTGTGGGTGGTGGGCATTTTGTTCAAATGACAGTGAAGTAACTAAGACCCTCACTATAAGGTGTTAATATAGTCCTAATTCAGAAAGTGAAATGTAAAGTCAGTATAATAATCACAATAATTTGACTCAGTTAAAAATTTCTTTCCCTTGGCCCTGTTGATGTTGCCTGCAAGCTGATGACTTGTAGTGTGAAGGTAAGAAAGGAGGCGGGGAGTATGGTTGTTTTGTCTTTGCCTTCTTGCTTCTATTCCTCCCCCTTTTATCAAACCTAACCAGACTCAGGATTTTGAGGGAAGAGAAAGAAGAAATAAAAGTAAGAAAATGCCAAGAAACTCTTTAGTAGGATGACCTCTCACAGTTGGGCAAACGTCTCTTTCTCTTACGAAACTTTATGAATTCACTGGAGATCTTTGGAGGGAATAATTAAATTATAATTTCTAAGATATAAACAATGCACTTCTCTATCTCATGCCCATCCATCCCAAGCATCATTTGGCTGAGATTCCATCACAAAGTGGTCATATCCTACAGAATTTAACATGACTTCAGACCATCTCCCTCTGTGTTAGTGAGCCACATCCAGTCCACAAGAAGCACTAAGCAGATACTTGAAATGCTGCTTGTGATTGTTCACTTATGTTCTAAATGCAATCCAACTTCTCAAATTACTGCTTCAAAGCCTCTCGCACTGGATTGGAGAGATAGGGACAGGCAGTGCTATGAGATTTGACTGATGAGCAAAATCCAGGAAAGTCTTTCTAAGAAAATTACATAAAAATTATCTTTTGTAAGGAAACTGGAATATTCACAGCACCCCTTGAAAGAGTAGAACCAGAGGCCTTGAAGCACAGGTAGGAATAAAATACTGGCACTCAGATCCCCCTGAAACTAGTCCAGAGATACTACCCCCGTTGCTGCCAGGACTCCATCATTGATCCTCTGATGTTGGATAATGCCAGTCCTTCCAAATGACACCATTATCACTTCTGTGCCTGGAAATTAGATGGTGCCTCTGTTCCTTCCAATACCTTCAACACAGTTTAAAAGGAAATTCTGTAACACTAATCTAATAGCAGTATAATTGAAATGATAATTTTTTCCTCCAAAGTAACAGATTATAAAGGATAATTTGATTTAGATACATACTAACAATGCATTGGTTTGAAAAAATATAGTTACATTATATTAGGTATACCTGGCCTATACAATGGAATTTTTTTAACAAAATAATAGTTGATACTGATATTCTAATAAAGGATTTTATCAATTAGGACTAAGTTCAGCTACAAATGACAGAAACCCAAAATAAATATTTCTTGAATTAAAATAGTAGTCTGTCCTCCTCTGGTGAACCAAATGTAGAGATAAGCAACTTAGGACTTATGTAGTGGTTTGGAATCACTCTCTTTACCATTCTTAGTGTGCTACCTCATGGATCATAAAGGCTGCTCAAATTCCAGCCATTAGTTTGCATTCTACCTAGGGACAAAGTCAAAGGAAAAAAGAAGCAAAGGGAGCATGTCAGATATGTTTTTTTAAGTCTCTGAGAGCTGCCACCTGGCAATTCTGTATACTTCTAAGGGAGAGCTTAGTCATGTGGTCACATTTTACTACAATGCTGGGTTTCATTATTCTAAGTAACTAAAAGTAAGATTTTTTTCTTCATTTATTTGGTTTTGATTTTGTTAAATTTGTAACTATTCTCTTGTTGAAGGATTACACTTTCTCTCCTTTGAATGCTAAAGTTTCCAGTTATCTCTCCAAGATGCATACATGTTAATGATGCTAATGGTTATCTTCCCCATCTTCTTCCACTGTTTGGACATCCATGTCTTATGGAATATAAGCTTCTGGGCTCAGAGCTGTAACTTCTTTTAATCACTCAATTGTGTGTGTGTGTGTGTGTGTGTGTGTGTGTGTGTGTGTCTAACTTGAGTGATCAATTATATATTTTAGATTTTAAAATACAAAAGATACATAAAGTTATTTAATAATGCTAACTACATAAAAGTATTCAACTAATCATATCTTTTAATTTATTGCTTGGGGTACTTTATTTTGTGTGTTAAGAGTACAAAGTGTGACTCTCATACTGAAAGTAGGGAAAAGCATTTTCTCACCACAGATTTTAGACAACAGAAAAATATTCATAAGAAGCATTACGTTGTCATGATAAAAAACCAAAGGTACTAGAGACAGACAGCCTGGATTCAATTCCCAGCTCTTTCACTTAATAGATGTGGGGCCACGAGAAAGTTATTCAGTACTGTGTCTCTGTTCCTCTGTTTCCTTATCCCATAAAACAGAGGTGACTGCCAGGATGCACTGTCATGGATGGCACTTAGAAGTGGTTGTACTGTGAAACTGATGAAGCTTGCACTTCAAGGACCCCCTTCACACTGCATGATGCTTCCCAGGCCCTGGCAGAACCTTTAGCAAAATTTTTACGTGATCCTATACTTGGGGAGATAAGATTTTTAAATCTCTTTTCTTGACATAGGACCCAAGCTGTATAAGTTTCAATCCCTACAAGGCCTCCTCTGAGAGCTCCACACTAAATCAGAAGCTATAAATGCCCTGCATGGGGTGGGCAGTTGAGTAAGCAGTTGAGTAAGGCAATAGTGCTCCACCTGGTAAGCAGCCCCTTCTCAGAGACACTTGGGAACCCTGTTTAAAAACAGAGGAACACAGTGTGTCCATAGTCAACAATGAACTTCTCATTTGAAACTATACAGTTCTGATTCAGAAATTACCAATCAAAAAGGTATGAGGATTTAGAAACCTAGCCTCCTTTTAAATGATTTCCCAGGGCTGGAATGCTTTAAAATTGGGAACAGGAAAGGGGATCTGGGAATGGGGAGTGATAAAAGGGAGGGGTGGGAAAGAGGAAATGAAAAAAATTAAGATGCAATGTGTGTATGTACCAATATCCCAAAAATAGCAGATTTAGGATATATACCAACATATACTAACAAGAAATTTTTAAGTAGAAAACAATGGAGACAGGATGAATTGGAATTTCACTTTTTAGTAACTAAAAGTAATTTGTCTGAAAGGGTTAAAACTTATAAACCATTAGTTTTCCATTGCTATCTTCAAGGATAAACATATTATTGCATTTATTCCTCCTACCCATGAACCTAAGGGTAAATATTATGATAATGCTTGGCAGTGTGAATTTTGTTAGCTTAAATCAAGCTGTGGTTCTTATGGAGAGATATGAGGGATCTAACTATTATTGGCAGTTTCTCTTCCCTGAATACCCTGAGAGATGCTTTACAAATCTAGTTGAACTTTTACAACAAGCCCGCAAAAGAGTTGGCCTTTCTGTTTTTATAAACAAGAAAGCTAAAGCTCAAACAGATTAAGTAATTTTGCATAAAATCACACAACTAAATCATGGCAGCTATTTAAACTCAAGTGAGGCTGAATTCAGTTTATTTTGTGTTCTCTAACACTATGCTGCATGATTACATTAATTTATATGTGAGGTGATATCCCGCGTTTCAACCTTAAAAGAGATACATATAAAGTACGTGAGAACCAATTAACTATCCTATTTTTTGAATGAATGTGTAAATATGATACACACACACACAAAGAAAATGGGCTTCCTTCTGATGAATATGAACAGTGCTTTATACAGATATATCTAAAAGCAAAAAAAAATGTACACCCCCTCACCTCCTATATTAAAGGATATCATTAAGATTAAAAGTCATGATTGTGATTTTTTTAAAAAACTTGTGTTTTAATATATTTGTGTTTTAACATTAGTACAGTAATGGACACTAATAAATCTCTCTAAGATGTAAGATTAGATGGTGCTTATAATTCAGTGGCTGCTGATCTCAAATGTTCCAGGGACTCAGCAATTATTTTCCCAGTATCATGGTCATCATCTTGTAGCATCTCAGTCAGCTCATTCAAGCCTGAAAAAATATAGACTGCGAAAAGACATGTTTTCTAGGGTGGTAACATACCAAGGAGAACCTAAAATATTATGACTTTAAACCTCTTTAATCCCAACATGGGTCATTAATTAGGATTCAAATGATATACTCAATCTCCTTAATCTAAATCAGTTTAGGAGACAGTGTTATCATTTGTTCAGGCTACTGTACCAAAATACTGTACAACGATGTGAATGGCTTATGAATTAAAAACAATATTTCTCACAGTTTTAAAGCCTGAAAGTCTAAGGTGAGGATGCTAGCAGATTCAGTTTCTAGGGAATGCGTGCTTCTGATTAATTGATCATGCCTTTTTACTGTGTCCTTATATGGTGGAAGGTGTTATGGTCCATCTGGGACCTTTTATATGGTGTCTATTTCCCATTCATGAGGGCTGAACTCTCATGACCTAATTAATTTACAAAGACTTCACCTCCTAATACCATCACTTTGTGCAGTAGATTTCCATTTAGGAATTTTGGAGTGACACAGACATTTAGCAGGAAGCTTAACCTTTGGTGGCAAAATGTCGTTCACATTTGGGGAAGAAAGTAACTTTTGGCTTCCTGTTTCGATGTTTCATGAGGATTCTTGTTTCAGCTCTAAATATTTAGTGAAATCTTTACTGACACCAGAGAAAATCAGAATCTAATTTGAAAAAATAAAGAGATAAACAATAGAAGTTTTATCCTACAATTTTTTCCCTTGTTTTTTCCAACCTGCATAAATTCAAGTCACCATGGACACCGTATCAAAGGCTCTCAGTCAGTTTTCATAGCTGTATCAACAGGTTGTGGCATCAGGAGGAAATTGCTCTGGTACTTTAATTCCCAGCCCATGGAGAGAGAACTTAGAGTAAGTGGTTGTACAACTACCAAATGAATAGCTGTGAAGAGACAAATAATGCAACAAATGTTGGATGAACTTGATATTTACACCCAATATTGAGTTTTAAAATGTCGTCCAGAAATGCAGAAGTGTCAGAATGTCAAAGCATCTGATGATCAAAGCTGAGACAGAAACATCCATTATTAACATTTTAGTAGTTACTTTTCCCAATTAAAAATAAAGCCAGCAGTATAAGATACAAGAATCTGAAAAGCTTGCTTACTGCAACCGATATAGTTTCTCTAACTCAAATGAAAAACTGATTCCTTTTCTGTAGAATGTATGAAATACCACCATTTCATCCAAAAAAAGAATATCTTAGGAAAGTGGAATACAGCCAGATTAGCAAGAGAAAGATTACTATTAAGCTTAAAGAACATTTATTATTTCCCTAAACCTAAGAAAATGACGATCAGAAGATAAATTGTGTATTACAAAATTGGAGTTCAGGCTGTAGTGGAGCAATTAATTCATTGTGAGTTATGAAAAAAATTACACAAAAAGAAATTTTAAATTTATGAGTTAAAGTTATATACAAAAGATACAAATTCTGACAGTTTTTAAATGTTTGTTTGAAAAAAATATACTTATTTAGAATTGAATTCCCCCCAAAGGATCTAAAACTTCAGCCAGAAACTATTTTAAGTGTTTATTCAACAATAGCTGCATGTATAAATGTTTGCACATTCTGAATTAGTGGCCTGAATTGCTAAAGGCTGCAAGTTTTCCAAAAGTTTAAAATTAGTTGGTAAAAACTAAAACACATCATCCAGGGAAATGGATATAATTTTCTTCAGAAAAATAAAGATATTTTATATCTTCATCAAAGTATACATATTATATCAAAACCTTGCTTTTTGAGATCCTTTGAAATGCAACAGAATGATTTTTCAGAAGGGAGAATGAAGTGCACTTTCTGAGTTTTTCAATGAAAAAAATCCAGTGAAAAATGACTTGATATTTTTAATACTCAAAATCATAGCTTTTGACTAGCTAGGTAACTAATGTTGCTTTAGTTTTTTAATGCTTAAATTGATAGATACAAACATGTTTGTGAATTGTAATTTCTTGAGACTTTTAGATTTGTAAATTCCCTATTGAGTTTAGTTAGGCTCAACGATATGAAAACAGGGCAAAAGTCACTTGGTTCAGACTGATAATATTGTTAATTAAGATATAAATAATAATTGTTCTCACCATGGCAGGTGGAGCTATCTTGAATAGGTCACTTTTTGTTTTGTTTTTGCTTTTGTTTTTCAGAAATATGGTAGTAAGCTCTGTGTGTGTGTGTGTGTGTGTGTGTGTGTGTGTGTGTGTCTATGTGTGTACATACAGAGATTGATCAAGAAGACTGGCGGTAAAAAGGGTGTGTATCAGCCTCCGCCAAGACACAGCTAAATATTAAAAACAGATAAAAGAAATTAGTGAACAGAGAAAAACAGCAAAGGTTAAACAACTCACTAGAAACCGTATCACTCAGTTTTCACAATTTGATGCCAAAACCCCCATGGCAGAAAGAGGCAGACTAGGAGAATAACAGCCATGTGTTTACATAGCACCTTTCTCTAAGCAGCTGTTGATACATTGTGGTCATCTGGTCTTTCCTTGAGCAGAAGACCAAATATTTCCTGGAAAGTACTGAGTTATAAACAGTTACAGAAACTACCACATCAAGCTGTGCTAACTCAGAAATGCTATTTAGTGAGCATTTTCCAGGACTCTGGAAACAACTACCTAATGACTTTGCATTTAGCTCCCACCTTGGCCAAATAGTCCTGTACATACATACAAACACACATGCACACATAACATGCACATGCACATGCACACGAACATGAAAGAACCTGAACACACACACTCACACACCTATTAAAAATCAGCAGTTCAATTTAAGGGCAAATTACTTATGCGGTTTAAGTGTACAGAGTAGAGGAAAATGTGCTGGAGTCAAAGGAAGGAAAGCTTACCACGCCAACCATACTCTTTCTTCCTTTTATTTTGCACTTGTGTGATACTTAAAAAGCTGAAGGATCATTTTTTTACACAATACTTTAGTGGCAAGAAAGTGTCTTCTTTTTAATAATCTAGGACAATGATAAAATAGGTGTATCATTTTACAGATAAACAACTAGAATCAGAGAAAATTATTCAAGAACAGAGATCTATAAACTTCAACTCTCATTCTAAGACCACAATATTATGAAGGGTTCTCTTTTAAAAGAGTAGAAAATGTTTTCAAGAGCTGTGGTATCTCAGTCTCTTAAAAATGAACTAAAATAGGTCATATTAACCAAGAAATTCATTATTTAATGGGCTCTCTGCTTATTTTCAGAGAAAAGTATTAAACGTTTTTAAATATTTAATGTTGCAATTAATGTGCAACATTGTCACCACCAATGTTATGTTTACTACAGAAAAAATATACCCATACAATGATCATGACCATATATTAAAGACCAAAAATGTCAGAGAAAATACTCTAACCTTTATTCTTTGATTTACTAGTTCACTCCTTTAAAAATAAACAGTAGAATTAGATTTGTTGGTGCAAATAAACAAGTGAATAGGACAGACTATTGAAAGTTGATTGTATTAGAAAATCTAAAATGAGTAATTATTTTTTAGATATTCAGAAATCCAAAAAACATTGCCTACCTTGTATCTGTTTGCTTCTTTGAAGAGAAAAGGAATGTACATTTCCTATAATGAGATACTCCAGTTTTCTGTCTGTCTTTTCTTTCTTTCTTTCTTTCTTTCTTTCTTTCTTTCTTTCTTTCTTTCCTTCTTTCTTTCTTTCCTTCTTTCTTTCTTTCTTTCTTTTGCATAACGGGGATCAAACTCACAACCTCACGCTTGCCAGACAGGCGCTTTGGCCGCTGAGCTAAATCCCCAGCCCTTCTACTTTTCTTAATATAGTCATACTATCAGGACAAAATAATATGGTGCTGGTCTCCAAGTGTGCTTTCCATATTTTGGAGGTCTTCGCATATGGATTTGGAAGAGACATTAAAGATCTTTTATGTGGGAGATGGTCATTAAACTTTGTTAAGGAAATAACTTGAGTTATTTCATCTGGGAATGGTAAAGAGCCTTCATTCCACATCCAAACTCTAAAAGCTGTTTTAAGAGTTGCTAGAGTCACCCTGTTATAAGCCAAATCTGCATGTTAAATGAAAATCTGAGAATGAAAGTCATAATGTGCAAAATCTGAAATTCATGGTAGTGATCCAAGAATCAAAGCCCCAGCTACCTAAATTGTCACATAGAATTAGTGACAACCTAAATCTTTTTTATTTTTATTTGGGTAAACTCTTCAACTCCTCAATTATAATCTCAAATTTGTACTGGGATGGCATATACAGTCTCTTATTTTCCAAGTATTATTTCTCATCACTTTTCCATATACATTAAACATTCTAAACATTCCAAATTTCCTGCCCATCCTGGCCTGTCATGCCATGTGGTTTTGTGTTTTCACTGTCTCATATGGAACACCTTCCTAGAAAACTTCCAGTGACCCTTAAGAATTGGGTTAGCCATCAAAAACCCTCCTCATTTCTCCAGCAAAATCCAAACCATGCTAATAGTCTTTATTTGCTTGCTTTACTTCCTATTCTCATACAAAGCTGGAGATTCCTAAAAGGCAAAAGTTTTCACTGCCTCTCTCCACAGACCTAGCTAGCAGGACTGCAGTAAATGTTGCTTAACTGAAAGACTGGGAGTAAAAATGAATATGGTAAAAATGAAGAAAACCTATTCCCCTGTAAAATGGGTGTCTACTCTTCCTCTGCCCCTCCATTTTTTTCATAGAGCCAGAGCTTTGAATATCCACTAGCACTGCAAAATTTCAACTAGGTTCCAGTGACTTAGTGTCCTCTCTGCTTTCCCAAGTCTGTCTAGATCCTTACTCCAGCGGACAGCAGCAGGGGTGTGTAAAGCACTCATGGGGTGTGACAACTGTTCCTTTGGAGTCTATTATCAGAACCATTTCCTATGCTGCCATTTCTTTATTATTCCATTAGTTTCACACTAGGACATGAGACCTCCAGGCTGACCCATGTGAATTCACCCAGAACACTTACACTTCATTTCTGACTTCTGCTTTTCTTTAACTCTCTGTGAACTCTGCTGAGAGCTCCTGCATTATAGCACTCACTAATTACACAATCCAACTCACACTGCACTTTCCTGCATACACGAGGATCTGAAGACTCACTCATGCTCTTTTATTGGCACTGACAATCTACAGCAATGCAGAGTTCAGAACAGGAATTTGCCCCACACCACCTTTCTGTGAACTTATTTCCCAGCTGCTCTCTTGCAATCTGTGCCTAAAAATATCACTCTTCCCCTCACTGTCAGTCTCTTGTGAAAGCTACCAGTAGGTATCTCCCCACTGGGTTCCTGCTTCCATCATATCTCAGGCCCTAGCCCCAGTTTCCTCAGAATGATCCTCTTTAAATATGACACTCCTACAGTGACCTTTCAATATCTTCTGTGCTCTGTGTTTCTTGTACGAAGCTCTCAGGATCCTCTTGTGGACCTATAAGATCTATCCATGAACTATTACACACATACCCATTTCCTAATCTCTACTGTTCATTTGGCTCCAACGATATGTGTTACTGCTGTTAACGCAAATAAGTCAATTTTCTTCTCACTTCAGAAATTAGCATTTTCTGTGGCCTCACCACCAAGGACTCTGTCCCAGAAATGGACCCTACACACATTATTCAAGTGTCTGGTCAGATCTCACCTCTTCAGTGGGGCTTTCAACAAACCTCTTACCCAAATTCTCTTTTTTGGCACTTCCTTTCTCAGTAGCTTGCTTGACTATTTTTTAAAATAGGATTATTAATGTCCAACACTAGAGATCTTTATTTTTTGTCTTCCCCAGTAAAGCAACATTTTATCTTTGCGTTCTTAAATGAGTGTATTGCTTCAAGTGGGGATCAAGAATTCAGTCTCGTTGCAAATGCAGTCAACTAATGCAGTCAGAACAACAGCACAGGGTGACTCTGGGAAGCTGAGACAGCTCACTGCTGTAGGCTTTGATTCCAGAATATTATATGTTCCTCTCCAAGGAAGACAATTTAATATAGGTTATTGCAAATTGCATAATATGATAAATACACGAATAGAAAAATGTCAGAGTTCTGGAAAGGGATCCTGATTTCTTGCATTAAAAAATCTAGCTTCAAAGATCTCTTAATTGACTTATGAATGATATTTTTAATTTGTCTTCTTTATTTTTCATGTTTTTTACCAAAACAAAAGCTCTTAAAGAGACAAGAAGTTGGGGGATATGTTAAGGTCATTATTTTATGAATAGAAAGTGACTTATAACTAGGAAATTCTCTTAATTCCTTTAAAATATGTGTGACATCATGGAAAGCTAAGGTTCTTTTTGGAGGGTGAGGCAACTGAAAATAGAAAAACCAAGGCTTATGTAATAATGTACAGGAAGCCCTAAGGTTTGGATGGTTTTAATTCCTACATAATCATTGTAAAAGAACACTTCTCAAAAGTGCGATCTGGTGACCCCTGAGCATTCTGAAGAATTTTTAGAGTCTATAAGGTCCAGTTAGACCATATAACAAAGATCTTGCTTGCATTATTCATTCTCATTTTCCCACAAGTGTGTCTGGACTATTACAGAGGTCACATGTTTTGTTATATTACAGCAGATTAAATAGAAAAGCAGTTATGAAAATCCGTCTTCTACTAACCCACATATTTGCAAATCATGGAAAATAAGAACACTCTTCACAGTAGTTTTATTTTGGAAAATGTAGTTTTTGTCTTTTATCTGTTTGTTTTTAGTACTATAAATTTAACCCAGGGTATCATATATGCTAAGAACATGCTTGAAAAATGTAATTATTTTTGTAAGACATTTCTATTAATATATGAATATATTATTATTTTGAATTTTTATTAGTACATGTTTGTATATATACTAAATACATTCATCATGGGGAATTGGTATGTATACACATATTATTGCTATTTTTAAATGAATAAATAACTAATACATTTTTAATTTTCTTTTCTAATACAATAAGCATCTGTAGACATCATTTATATAAGCAAAAATTCTTATGAGTCCCAAATAATTTTTAAGAGTAGAAGAGTTGCTGGAGATATAGCTCAGTGGCAGAAACATCTGCCTGATAAGTGCGAGGTTCTGAGTTCAATTCCTGGTATCAAAAAAAAAGAGTAGAAGCATTTCTACAAATTTTGAGAACTGCTACTCTGAGACATTAGCTACCTACAAACATATTCCTACATTCGTATTTTATGAATTAAAAGATAATGACAATAAAGACATAGTGAACCTGATCACTTTAAATCATATATGGACTCCAAGACAATCACGATTTATTTTTGTATCTACTATGTTTCTTTCCACAAAAATGTATAGTCTGACACTTTATCCAATTTATTTCTATGTATGGTAAAATAAAGCTTTGCAAACCACAAATCCATGAAAGGCTATGAAAACTTTGTGGTCCAGCATTGTGGCCAAAAGCACAGACTTCTGAACCAAATTAGCTGAACTTATTCAATTCTTATGCTCCAATTCCTTTAACTCTAAATTAGAGACTTTATTAGTACCTAAATCAAAGGCCTGGTATGAAGATTAAATAAGTTAACATTTATAAAGTATCCAGAAAAGTTTAGGCATGTTTTGTAAATGTTAACTGCTTTAATCACTAATTTAATAATATTAGCGATTATTGTAATAGTTACTGAGACTAGTATCAAAATGCTACTGAACACTCTAGAAGAAAACAGGGGAATACTCTTAAAACTTTGGGAAATAAAATTAGAATGACAATCTTACCATTGAGTCAGATGCCTTTGCTGATGTTTTCATCCTACAGTAAATTTTCCCTTCTGATATATTAACCACTAAGCTTATAATAAGGCTTCATTATGTAGTTTAAATATATGCCTGAACAAAGAAACAAAGACTGCATGTTATGAAGATTAATAATTATAGAAAAGTCAATCTGTGAGTTGCCAGGTATATCATCTCCTAGTGACACTGTTTCCTCAGACAGTGCACCATATTGAAAATCCTATTCCTAGAGGATAATTGTCCTGACAGAACATAGTGAAAGTCAATGCAAGCCAGCCTTGTAGGAAGATAGTCTACTGAGAGAATCAGTTCTCATCATTTGTACTGTAGAAAGGACCTCTGTGGAAAGACTCTTAAGTGGTATATCCTAGATCATGGAAATTATTTTTACATTTGCACTAGGGCTATGGACATATGAAATGATATTTTCATTTAATCATATGTCTACATTTATTTTGAATGTCAGTTATATTACTAAATATATTTTTCAGAATATCAGAATAAACCTCAAAATTTCAGAATTTCATAGTGAGGTAGTGAGTTTCTTACTTTATGTCTGTATATTTTTATCAGAAAAACAAACAAAAGTCTCAAATTCACTTAGTTTTGCTGTTTGCTCATGGCATTAATACAGTGGTAAAAACACCCATCAACTTTTGCCTGTCTATAATCGAAAAAAAATAAAAAACCACTCTATACAACAACCCTTTTCATGCTCTGGACAACTCTACTTCATTTATTCAAGGAATAGTTATGGGCCAGACACTCTTCTAGGAACTCAAAATATGACAAGGAACAAGACATTTAAAATCTTTGTCTCCAAATAACATTATTTTGGGGAAAAGTCAGACTAAAAAATGATAAGTAAAAATAGATTTGACAGAAAGTTTTAAGTGCTTGGGAGAAAAATAAAACAGGTAGAAGGAAAAGGAGTTCTGGGATGGAGATGAAGAGATATTAGTTAGCGTGAAGAGGATATTCCCAGAAGAAGTAAAAGGAGCAGGAATGAAGATTTTATGAAGATTTGTACTTGGCCACTAATTGAAATCTACTATCTGAAATCACAATAGATTAATTTATTTATAATTAGACAATTTTCATTAAATCCTTAATCTTCAAGGCTGAAGATCTTCTGTTCTTTGGTTATTTATCTTGTGTTCTGCTTTCTCCATTCTTTGTTTTGCAAGTCTCTTTCCCAAGGGCACACCCAGCCAGGTACAGTACCCTCTGAAATGCACAGTAGAATGGGAAATATGCCTCTCACTTTTATTCTGTGTTCTGCCTTAAGATGTGAGCGACACTACCTTCAGATTACCTTTCTGACCCTCACATCTGAGTTATGCATTGGCTCTATACATTATCTTAGTTATATTGTACTATATCGTAGCTTATCCTAAACTTGGCAAACTCTTGACTGCTTTCTAATTCATAAACTCCACAACAGTAAATATTCTGAATATTCTATTTTATAATGATTCTTGACATATAGTAAGCGCTCATAATAGGTTGAGTTAGAGGAATTAGCATCCTTCACAAATCTAGCAGTGGCCACTGATTTGATGTGCAAACTCTATGAGTGCAGAAAATTTTATTGTTTACTGCTAAATCAGCAGCGCTTCAGACAGGCACAGTCCATATTAGGCATTTAAAACACCTGCATTAGGAGTTTATACATGATGAATCATCCAGGTGAGTGTTGGGTGACAGCAGACAGGGGTGTGTGATTGGCAAATAATTCTAAATTTCAGCTTTATGTTAATATAGTGCTTTATGTTTCACAGAATGCTTCAGTGCGTGTTCTCATTTAATTTCTCCAACTCTGTTGAGTAAGTAGGATGGAAAGTCTCTTTCCCATTTTACGAAAGTAGTAATTTTATGAAGCTCACAGATATTTAAGGAATAATTTGAATTATAGATGTTGTCAGGCTTAAATCTTGCCTACCAATTCAATGTCTTATATTCTTTATTTCTCAATATGCCTGTAAAGACTTACTGTAGAGTTGACAGCAAAATGGACATTTCTTCACCGTGTGAAAGTCAGAATTTCTCCTGTAATAGCACTTGGTCTTTCTATACCATATCCATTTTTCTGCTTCCATGCCCCATGTTTACCATTTTCCTGGTTCACAGTGAATCAGTCTATTCATTTCTAAAGGGGAAAAATTCTCTAGCCCAATGTACATGATGCTCTGCCATTTTGATCTATTAACTGAGAAGACAATGCAAGTTTTTAAAAAACTTAAGATTTGCTAGCATAATTTATATGGAGGTTCTGTCTTAGTTTTGATTAAAAAATGGAACTTGCCCTATCTAGATAAAGTTAGGGGATATTTTTACTACTTGAGATTTCAAAAAAAAAAGTTTCAGTTCATTGCAATTGCAGTAATCATTTCAGATTTCCTGTCAACTTTATTGCCTTGGGCTGTGTGAGTAGGGTACTTGCAGACACATGCCTGAGGTCAGTGCCTTCTTATTTAATGAAGGGTGTGCTTCCCCTGCATGACTGGTAAAGAAACATTTTTAGGCAGCAAAAGCAATTCTGTGTGTTTAGCTTACAATTTATTAATGTCTCAGTTTACAGGGAGGGCAAGAAGTAGCATGTTCCCGTTACATAGGGGTTGAATTGCACAAATGCCATGACAGTTTAGACATTGACTGATAATGTAATCTATTCCAACATAAATGTGGTGACAGAGAATTAAATAAGATAGTCTCAGAGAATTAAATAAGATAGTCTCTGTAGTTAAGGCTTGTCAGATAGGACTTTCAAGGTAGAAAAGAAGTGAACACGAAAGATGTGGAATGCCAGTGGTCAAGCAGGGAAAGAAGGGAATGAAAAATTTCAGATCTAAATCCCTGTTTAGGAGAACTCAGGGTAAACAAACAGCTGATAAGAGACAGTTCTTTTAAGTATTCCAACTAAATCAGTGGTAGTGGGGGTAGTTAGTGCTATGGTTGATATATTGTGTCAACTTGAGCAGTTTACAAGTTTAAATGAGAGACTCAGCAGGGAGCCAGGGTTCTTAATTGGTAAATATCCTCATCCTGTGCAAAGGAGAGTAAGGACATTTTGTGAGTGCTACACCCACCCTGAAAAAAGGTGGGGGGGGTGGCCTGTGTACAACTTGAGGGTAGAGAAGAGGCTTGCCTTTTTCTGGCTGCTGCCTTGAAGTGTTGCCCCAGTGCCATGCCACCCGCCTTGGTGCCAGCTGATTACGGACTGAAATCCCCAGAAACTGTAAGCTAAATAAACCTCTCCTTGCTTCACTTAGGGTGTCAGGTGTTTTGTCCCAGCGAGAAAAGTAACTGAAACAGTTGGGGAAGATGAACATTTTAAAATCTTCAATGAAATAACAAAGATAGGTGAAATTTTTGAATGGCCAATGAAAACATCTAGTGGAAAATTTGTGAAAAATGACTAAGGTGACAATACCTGAACAGTTTTTAAGACATCCAGAGAATACAGTTTGACTTTACATACTTCTTTACACAACACAATAGAAGAGATGCTAATAACATTATTGACGACATTATCAAGGCAATAAGCAGTGAAGTTTATAGGAAAGACAAGGGACAAAGAAATTCACTAAAACAGCCAAAAAGACTGCAGTCACCCAATCCCAGAATGTGTGAAACTTGGAACGAAAAAAAAAATGGTGTTTTCAGATATTAAATTGCAAGGGAAAAAGGCAGAAAG
The DNA here is from genome assembly GCA_004365215.1 of Cuniculus paca. Lineage (NCBI taxonomy): Eukaryota > Metazoa > Chordata > Mammalia > Rodentia > Cuniculidae > Cuniculus > Cuniculus paca. The sequence continues at coordinate 44,678 of RJWT010000628.1, read as the reverse complement.
TAAATTTACACTGTATGTATGCATGAAAATACATTCAATGTGTTTAATTTTTTTATTATTGTTTGGATCATTTGTAGACATATTGTTAATGAGATAGTCAGATAAATCTAATGGGATTAAAAACTTACTGCGAAGTTCTGAATGTGACAATATTGTTGCAGTTTTGACAGTCTTTCAGAAATAAATTATATAGTGAAGTGTATACTGCTGAAATAATATGCAATATTTGATTTAAAATGATCAAGGGTGCAGGGAAGATCTAGATGCAACCAAACAGACCATCAGTTGTGCTGATGCACAAGATGGATAAATGGAGATCATTCCACTATTCCTTCCACTTTGTATATGTTTAAAATTTACTATGGTAAAGGTGGAATATGTCTTTAAACACTTATTACTATGTACTGTGAATTTACACACACAGGAAATGCAAAAATTAAAAAAAGGGAAGCCACTTTTAATTAAAAGGAATTTGCAAATACGATAGAGTATTTGTGATATTCTATCAATTGGTTTCAGAAGTTACTTTCTTAAACCCAGTGAGCAATGCTAAGAATAATGTAGAAATAGTCTGAGATTGCTGATTAGAAGAAACTATTTATATGAATAAAAACAGGCAAATTTTTGCAAAAGGCAATAATAGTATGTAATTTACATAAACAACCCTAAATAACAATTATTTTTGAATAAGTAAATGGTATTAAAGTTTGTATCATCATAAAATTATGTTTCCAGAGAAAAGAAGTGATTATACGTTGTATGGGATAAAAGAATCGCCAGGAATACAGGCTGTTGCTAGTAATGTCCTATCACTTGCTTATAAAGTACAATGTAATCAAAGTAAGATTTGAATACAGAAGAATAAGTATTGAGAATGTATATTATGATATTTCAATGTTTCAATGAGGAGAAGAGATCAAAATCTATCCTATCCTCCTATTTTACAGATATGTAACCTGAAAAATAGGAAGCTGAAGAAATTTGCTTAAAGTTATACTAACAGCTAATAGTAAATAAATCTGTCTTATGACAAGTTTGATGGTCACGTGTGGAAAAATTCTTTATTCCAATTTTGTTGTCACATTTCTTTGTGAGGATGATAAAAAACCCATAAAATTTAATGCAAATCATGAATGTACTAGATAAAGATGGTAAATATACTAGTAAATTTAAAGTCTGACAAAAAGCCTCTATTGTTTTCTTTGTAAAAAGAGAAAATTACTTGAGATTTAATTAAAGCATGCAGAGTCCTGAAGAGAATTATGAGATAGATACTATGATTTTTTTATGTGAATATCAAATGGAAAGACACATTATATGACCTTTAATTAAGGAAAAACATGTCTTTAAAAAGAGCACAAATCCAGCAAATCATTATTCTATAGAACAAACATAAAAGGAGACAACAGCAGCTACCAATGCTTTTAATTGAGAGAAAGATAATTTAGAGCAGTGAATGATATAGTTTAGACTTTTGTCCTATCTCTCCCTATATTTAACAGCAGTTAATAGCACTGCTCCCCTTCAGATTTGACAAAATGTTGACCTTTGGGAGACTAGTGCTACCAAGTATTCTATGGGGCAGCGCAGTTCTCTACCAGGTACATGTTTTTACTTCAAGTGATTCCTTTAGTAATGGGATTGAGTTTGCAACAGTGTTCCAGCACTATCTCACCTCTATGCAAAAAGATAGCATTGCCAGGATAGAAAACTTGGGGTTAACGGTAGAACCTATGAATATGGGGAAAAACTGAAGTTGAACAACCTTCCTAGAGGTCAGATGGATGCCCTAAGGTACACGACAAGCACTGTGCTATAACCAACGTAGCTTCTAGCCAGCCTCCTGGAATTGCTCCACTCCTCTCCATAGAATCTGTAATTAACTGCCCTCCTGGTGCACACCAGGTGGGATTTTATTCTCAATTTAATCTTCTTTTTAAAACTTATGTGCAACTTCTCTTCCACTCTCGGCACATTTTGTTTTTAGAACACCGGTTCCTGTAGGATATATGATTTACTAGCCTGAATATGCAGCCACTATTATATTTAATGCTGTCAGACATTCATAAGGAGTTTATGATGTCAAGTAATCATATATAGCTTCTCAGGTATATCATACATATAAATAAAGATATTAACTAGCTTCCATTGGAAATAAGGAGTCTCAATTGTGAATGTCAGCATCTAGGCTCATCGGAAGAAAAGAGGGCATAGTCAACAAACAAACACGAATTATTAGGTGTTATTATATGCACAGCATGGGCCTGGAGACTGTGGGTACAAGAAGCTACAGGATCATATTTCCTGTCACTATAGAACACTTTACACTCATTGCACCCCATGATTTGCACAATAATATTGAAAGAAGCAGAAAAGTTATTTGCCTCCTAAATTTGCAAAGGAACTGAGACTCAGAGAAGCTATAGTTTTACTAGCAATTAGTAACAGAACTTTTTACCCCTCAGGGGTGTGACAGGTAGCTGACTGTCTTATTGGATGTCAAGGCTGTAGGGGGCCTGCAGTTCCATGATATTTTCCAATGACAGCCTCTGGTGGAACACCAGCAGAGCCTCCTTCCTGCAATAACTCTCTGAAAGTCGTATCAGTCCAGAACATCTTCAGGCACTTTTGGTTACTGAAAAAGCCCCATTCTGGTAAGTGACTCATTCCTATCTATTGTTAAATGTCAGTCTCATAATTAATTCAAAAATTTTCCCTAAACCCCTGCTTTCACAATAGCAGATTACATTTATAATAACTTGGTGAGGTTATCAATTCATTAGCCAATTTCCTTTTTGTCTTAGTCTATTTTGCACAGTTACCACAAAATACCTGACACTGGGTAGTTAATAGACAACAGACACTTATTTTCTCAGTTCTAGAGGTTAAGAAGTCCAAGATCAAGGTTCTGGCATATGGTGAGGATCTTCTTGTGTTCTCACACAGAGAAGGTAGAAGATAGAAGGACAAGTGAGAAGCCTATGTCTTCCCAAGACAGAAGAGCCTGAGAGACCAAATCCACTCCTAAAAGCCCCTTTATGTTGACATTAATCCATGTGTAAGGGTGGAGGCCTCATGATATAAACACTTCCTGTTAGGCCTTATTTCCAGCATTGTTTCAATGGAGATTTAGTTTCCAATACACGAGTTTTGGGAGATATATTCAGATCGTAATATCCTTTTTTAAAACAGCTAGAGTACATTATTTTGAAATCAAGTTGATAACATAACTTATTCCACATACATATTTAAAAGTCTACAGAATGCTCCACCTATAACACAGATGGGTATACATAATAATCTTTTGAAATAAATCAGTATTTTCACACAGTATAAATACTCAGATATAGCCACACTAGATTAGGTGTGGTACTCAGCTTGCCCCGTGAAGTAGATAGAACTAACAAAGGGCGACAGTCATAAACACTAACAGGCAACATTACCTGCAGTGGTTTTCCAAAATGATAAAGAGTTCTTATTAAATTCTAAATGAAACACAGTCTTTCTTCCATATACACAATAGTTTATTCCTGCAAAAGTGAGTATAAATTAAAACATGAAGAACAATAAAAACTAGAGCAAGGACATAAGCTTAGAATGATAATTTTTCACTTACGTAAATGCTCTGTAGAAGACCTGAAATTTATATGGAATGAAGAACAATTAATTGCCTGTTCCCACACACTGCAAGATGTGCTGAATTTCTGGCTCTGGCCCAGTAAATATCCTCGGCAGCCTCTCCATTATTATGACTACAACAAAACACTTCATGGATTTTCACATTTTCCCCTTGGGAGTATCCCAATTGAGAACTTTGATTCCAGAGCCTTGGAAAGCAAAGGAACATTGTTTGCTCCCTTGACCACCTTCCTTCCTTTACACTCCCAAGGTGAGAGGCAGGTCGGGTTACACTTCCTTCTTGATGGTCCCTGCCACTAACTAATCTCACTGGTTTTATGTGCAGTGTGGTTGGGCAAATTACTCAATTGTCCAGAAGTACTCTTGAATCATATCCCTTCCAGGCACTGAGGGACCTTATGTGTGATTGTTCTCTTACAGATTGATCCACCCAACTTGTGACCTCACACAAAATTCTCTTCATGTCATGAGTATAGCCCTTGCCAATCCACAGCTTCAATCTTATCTCTCCAATACAACTTCACTCCTTAGGTCATTTAAAATACAGTATCTCTCTAATATCAATTCCCTCCACACCCTGTTTCTCCCAAACAGTTTTTCACCTACTCAGAGAGATGTGATGCAAAGTAGACTAGAGACCAAGACTGGAAAGTCAGATGTTATTCTCTCCTTTTTTACAATCATGAAAGCACTTTTTGCTGCAATTTATTCCTTTTATTTCAAAGACTAGGAACTAGTGGACACACTCCTCCACGGTTCTTAACAGAAGGACCAGTATATGAGCCATCACTGTCTTGTTTCCGTGCCATGGTGGAGAAAACTTCAAATGAACAGGTGGAAGTGTAGGAATCTTTTAAAGTTCAGAAACACACTGGTTCCTTTCCACACTTAAATTCATGCTTTTTTTGTTACATGAATGATCAATATTTATTTTTAAGTCATTCTCCTTGATTCATAAATCTAAGAGAGTAATTTGGAACAGCATATTAAGAAGGGATGTGTCATAAAAGAACAAGGTACCATCAAGTAATTTGAAAAGCAATCTGCCAGGGAATTGTGCTAATTGCTGTGATCACTGATAGTCATATAGTAGACCACTAATAAGGCACAGCAATAAAGGTAAAGTCATACCTAGAAAATATGACTTAGTTTAGTTTTAATTTTCAGTTGTCAAATATCTCCTCATGTCTAACTCATAAGGATTTCTGTTAAATAATGTGAGAGGAAGAAAGGTGGGAAAAAGACAGAAGAGTTCAGGTATTATAAGGTTAAATTGTTCTATGGTGAATCTAAGGCCAGGCCTCAGAGTGAAACAGCAAAGTCATCATGTTCTTAAGGAAAAGACCAAAGGCCAAGTCTCAAGTCCTGCAGAATCCTCCTTACATCATCATCTCTTGCAATACCCTCCCCAACATCTGGGCTCCACATCCTGAGACTTTCTTTCAATTCATCCTATCTTCTCACCTCAGGGCCTTAACATGCAGAGCCTTTTCTGTTCAGGACAATACCAAGTTCACTCCCCTCTACTAGGACTCATCTGTACAGTGGCTTGTCATCTTTTAGAGCTGTGAAGACTTCCCTAAAATAGGCCAGCTCACACTGCAAGAAAATGTCAAAATCCTCCTAGTATCTTTTCGCTGCTTTCCTACTGCAATGTTAAAATAGTGCATTGTATAATTTGCTTTATTGCTGTTTCTTTCCCCAAAATGAAAGTCCGATTTGTCCATTGCTGATTCTGTTATGTCTAACTCAGTGTCTTGCTTAAAAGTTACCCATAAAATACTTGATGAGGAAACAAATCAATGGATGAGAAATTTCATCAGTGATTATATAGCTAGTAGGTAATGGTAATAAAATTTAAGTCTGTTCCACAAAGTGCAAACACACCTCTGTTTTATTTCTAACAATAGATACTGTCTCTAACAAGAATAAAGTTTCCAAATTTATCAGGAAATTCATTTTTTTCTAACATCAATATTTATGTATAAAATTATAACAGTTAAAGTTTCTTTAAATATACCTAATTACAATTAATTAACATTGATTATATTCATTCAAACAAAATGAAGACATTTTAACTTAAAATATGAGGGTAAACATCTAAATATATAATATGCCTTTTATTTTACAAATAAATCTTATAAGGTCAAGCAGAGTTAAATGAATACTAGATTTCTCATAGTGATAAATGCAGTTTTCCAGTTTGTATTAGATTAGGCTGTGTCAGAAGAGAAGTCAGAAACACACAGAGAAGATTCAAGCAGTTGACTTTACCATTTGACCTGCTATCCAACTAATAAGAATGTGTTTAACAACAAAAAATACATGTATACATATATATTTGTATGTACATGACCAAAAGACATGACTGAATGTTCATAAATGTTCATAGATGATCTTCATGTATATTCAGATTTCTCCCATTGGTTTTGTGTAACTCTAAAATGATAGTAAAATAGTAAAAATAATTGTAGTTAGGGGCTATAAGAGTTCACACTTCGCCGAACTTGGCTCCATTCAGCTTTCCTACATAGTAGATTTAAAAGTTAGTGGGTGGGTAAGGGATTTTTTTCACCTGTTCCCTTGTTACAACTCAGCTCTGTGATGTGCAAAGAAGACCAGATATTTGCAGATTGCTATAACCTACCTAAAAGACAGCAGCACACCAAGGGTAGAGGACATGAGGGCAGTAAATCTAAGGTACAAAGAATAAGAGGGTGCATTGTCTGCAGAGAATCTAAATACAATAATAAACCCAACTGAGGGTCTCTCTACTTTTATTATCACCATTCACCATCTCAGTGGTGAAATACTCTCTGGCCTCCAAAGCAGACCACCACCCCCATTTCCTGGGTAGTATGCAAGTCTTTAAAGGGAATTCTTTTCTTCGCATACTAACAGCCTTATAGATATCATATGTGTTCTGGTTGACAGCATCCCGAATGACTCCCTCAAAATGAAAACAGTGCTTTTAAAAACTGTTAGTCCTGGAGGTAAAGAAATTTTGCCAAGAATAGCGCCTAATTGAGGATAAAGGATTGTCATTTACAGTCATTACTTGAGTTCTCTTTGAGATAATTTTAATCATCTCTTCTCTGGTCTTTTTACCACTGGTCATGCCCACATTAATGTCTCAGTCATGCCATCAAGATGTACCTTCATAAAGTGCACAGCATTTACTTCTTCAAAATCTTGAAAATAATTCTGCTTATGAGACTAAATTCTAGGGATCATAGGTGGTATCTAGTGTGCTTTTTAATCACCATGTATCTGAATGTAGTAGTCACTCACTATTTACTGCCTGAATGACTAAAAATCCAGCAAGTAAATCTGCTGTAAAATTCCCATTACATGATTGCCCTATAATGAGGTATATTCCATTAATTTGCATCATTTATTCACACATTGGTTATATATTATGACTTAGGTAAGCACTATGAGGTGTTAAATAATTTTCCATTCAAGTGTTACCTTTCCTTGAGCAAGTTCTGTATTCAGAATTTTCTATTTTTTTGACAAAATAAATAGGAAGAAAATAAAGCAAAACAATACCTGTGTTAAGCTCCATAAGATTTATAATTTATATATTATTTTTAGGCTTCAAATTTGATATCATTCCTTTCAAAACAGAATAATTCATGGGTTATCATCTGCTTTAGTCTGTGACACTTCAGATAGATTTAAAAAAAAATGTATATAAGACCCTGCAAGTAAAAGGCCACAAATAAAATAAAAACAGAGGTTTAGTATTATTTCCATGCATATTTGCAAAATTTTCAATAAATACATATGCAGCTATATTTAAGAACAATGAATGTGGACTAGTGTATGCTTGTGTAAGAGTGTGTTGCCAGTGCTGTGTGTGTGTGTGTGAGTGTGTGTGTGTGTTTGTATTGGGTAATTTCAAACACGAATGGAGAAAGAAGGAAAGGGAAGTGTGGCAGACTCCCCGTAAAGAAGTGCTGAACTACTATTAGGTTATGCACATGAGAATTCCCTCTCTCCTTACCAATGCTGTTGCCTTTGTGGCAAAGAACTCACATACTGTAGGACTTATTTATGTAAAGTTGGCCATTCAGGTACATTATTTAGATGCTATTCATTAAATAAAACCACAGGACATTTAGAATTTTTATAGCATTTATACCTTAGAAGGAATGCTGCAACTTTGTGTGGAACTCCTGAGAGCATTCTGAGAACCTTGCTCCCAATTGCACTGGGACATCAGACAGGTTTATATAACATGAACAGGCCCCTGAATACAGAGGTCACTCATGTGACCATGTATCTGTCCACTAGTAAAGTCCAGTGGTTTTGAGGTGGCAATGCCAGAAGAGCTTCAGTGCAGTACATAAAAAATTATCACACAAACAGAACACAATGCTTGTCATTTAATCTGCTTGCAATCAAGGAAAACAAATGATGGCGTCATCAATAGGAAAGCTTTAGAGCACTCACATTCGTGCAGAGCTGGCCAATTAGATGAGTACATCCTCCCAAAATGCCCTATTTCATTCTCCTTGTTGCATTGCTTTCATAGTTTTATTTCTCTCTGACACCCTACAGTGTGTTAATTTGTTTATTTTGCTTACTGCATGTTGTTTTTCTATAGAATGTAAGTTCCAAAAGAGTAGGAATTTTATTGATGTTTTCCTGTTCTTTCTTCAGTGTCTGGGATGACAGCGCCTAGCCCAGAATAGGTCTTCCTAGATATTTGATGAGTGTACATATGAAGAAATGAATTAACAAATGAGCTAATATGATGACTATAAGTTGTGTTTGATTTTTTTCTCTGCTTGCCGAATTTTCTGCCTTTAATGAGTTCTACAACAACTGGATCAACATAATCAAAAAGTTCAGGGTTCCTTGACTCTTGAAAAATAATTTTTAAAAATTTAAGCATGACACTCATAAAATATATGCTTAATGAACTTAATGAGGAAATAAGAGCTATTCTGACTTGTTTATAAATGGTGCCAAAGGAAAGCTTATAAGTAATTCCAGAGATAAGTAACAAAGGGTCAGTTTACAGGCCTAAGCCTGAGGCCTGGTCAGATTGCCATCTCTGTGTGGTTCAGGATTCTACAGTGTAATAGACAATCTGTCTATCATCACAAAACAGGTGGCCAGGCAGGACTGTGAGTGTGGATACAGTGACTATCTCAGTACTAACCAGGGCCTGCACTCAGCTACAAGGAGGTAATTAGTGTTAAATTACAATATGCAGTAGACAAAGGATAAGAATTTACCCTACAAGCAAAATCTATCTTCTTACAGCATAGAATAGTCTCCTTCCAGTGGACAACATGCATTTTATTAATTCATCCACCATACTCCAAAAAATGCAGGGGGTAGAGTATTCTCAAGAGTGAGAACGAGACAGACATAGACCCAACTGCCATGGACTGTACTTCTCTGGTCACATCTTCCAATCTTTTTATATGTCTTTGTCAGATTAATTCAGACCCCTCTTCTGCCTCTGAAAGACTCAGTAAGACCCAAAATGTGTGCAAGTTTTTATAAATTTTCATGAAAATTCCTCATTTTTATATTCTTTTAAATATCAATATCTAATGAAGCAGATATATAGAGATATATTTTCTGCCCTGACTATATTTTACAATAGAGATATATTTTCTGCCCTGACTAAACTTTAGAACTACCTAGAACTTAACCAAAAAAATAAAAAACAAAAATACTTCCCATACAAACACTTAACAAAAAAAAAATGAAAAACAAAAATACTTCCCATACACACACACACACACACACACACACACACACACATGCACCCATGCATGTATGGACACAGTATCTAGTCTGGACCTCTGACCAGTAAGAAGAGAATCTCCAGGGTGTGGAGTTGGGCTTCAGTATGAGTTTAAAACAAATGATTTGATACATAGGTGGAGCTAATATTGAGTAAATCCCTTTGTATTTTCTCTCTCTCTCTTTTGCTCTCTCTCTTTTCTTTTTTCTTTCTTTTTCTTTCTTTCTTTTTTTTTTTTTTTTGCTGTTGTTGTTTTTGTTTTTGGTACCAGGAATGGAACTCAGGACTTTACCCTTTCCAGGCAGGCGCTGTGCTGCTGAGTTATATCCCCAGCCCTCCCTTTGCATTTTCATACTTAGTCTACAAGACAAAAATAACCAGGAATCATGAAATAGTCCTTAATGGTAATTAATAGTTTGTTACATAAGAATAAGTTATAGAAGCAAATGCTTTTAATGCCTATACAAATAACTTACTGGTTATTTTGATGTACACAGAAACGTTGAAACAAATAAAAGGTAAGTTTTTCATGTGATATGATGGTATCTAAAAGAAAGAAAATGAAGAAGGATAAACTTTAGTGATTTGTAGGAAAATGGATGCACCTTGAGACCATAATGTTTAGTGAAATAAATTGGAGGTATGAGTTAAATATTGTACACTTTCTCTTATATGAGAAATCCAAAATATAAATAAATTAAAGACCAAAATAAATGACAATAAGAAACAGGGAGATGGACCTTTTGCAAAGGAAAAGGGTAGCAAGAGATGCAGGGGGAACAGGAGAGGGGAAGTGGATGAAAAAAAGAATTAAAATGTGTACATACATGTACCAACTATTCACAATGAATGTAATCATTATGTGCTACAAACATGTACTAACAATAAAAAACAAAAAAGAAAACTCAGTTTCTGAACTTGGTTGTGATTATTAAGAATTCTTTAGGGCACTGAATAAGTCTGAATTTTTAGATATGAGAACATATGCTTTCATTGTCCAGGTACTTCTGGTTGTAGCAGATCCAGCATCATTAGTGCCATAAATTAAGACACCCAGCAGTTCAGTCTATTTCCCCTACAGATGTCTTCGTTATGACCATGTTCAAGAGCTACTTTCTAGGTGTTGTGCTAACCTCTAAAATACTGGCAGTTCTCAGATTCAAATCAGTGGCTAGTAATCAAAGATGCCGTGAGGGAACTATACATCATAGATGACACCTTAGAAAAGAAATTTATTGAAAAAGCTGATGTGCAATCTCTCAGGGACATTGCTTCAGAACTGGACTATGTGGAGCACTAGCCTGGGACAGAGCAACCCTGGTGATGCGTTTTGAGTTGGTATTGATGGGAAATCCTTGAATCTATGTTGAGAAAATCTGTGCAAACTTAGTAAAGAAGTTCATGTCCTATAAAGTCTTCAGTTAACAACATTACTGTGACAACCAAAATCTGAGTTGTAATAGGATTTAAAATGACTCTTCGAAATTCTACTCTCAGATTTAAAAGATATGTGATCTGGATGATATCCACACATTAAAAAAAAAGAAAGAAATATTATGAACAAATACAATCACTGTATGTGCTTACAAAATCAGAAAATATAAACAATTTATTTTATTGTAGAGACAGAAAGTGCTTTCCCTAAAGCAGAAATGCAAATTTTCCTGGATTACTCACTGTATGTAGAATTTTGAATAACAAAATCATAGCATATTCATGATAAATTATGAGATGACCTGGTTTTGGAGAACCTAGTTATTTTGGTTTTTTAAATTCATATGGATATAACTTTCATAGGATTCTACTATCGCTAATAATAATATCATTTATTAATTACTATGGTCAAGAATGAGGGAGGCTAAGCAACTTCTTAGAACTTCTTGAAGGAAGATTTTATGATCAAGATTTTCCAGAGGAAAAAAAAATGTTAAGATTCTAAAAATTAAAAAACATTTCTCCACATCCCCAAAGCAAGAGCAGAGCTGTGGGTGGGTACTTTGACTTCCAAATCTGAATCAGACAATTGTTCTTTTCTGACCCACTAATTGCTTTGATAATGATTCTGTCATTGAATAACCATTGATAAATTTGTGGGATATAAATTTGGTATTTTCCTCATATAAAAAGGAGCAGTGAGAAAAAAACAAAGAAAGAGAGAAAGAAAAAGAAAGAAAGAAAGAATCAGAATTCTATATAGTCCAACCCTTGAATGCAAATTGATCAAATGTAGAATTTCAGGTCCTGCAGTTCCAAGACTGCAACAAATTAATTGAAGACTCCCAGGAGGGTGACCCCTCAGTAATGTAGCACAGAAGAGAAAGTTTGTAACTTCAAGCTTACCTGGAAGCCTGTTCTTACTCTGGGGATTTTTATTAGCTACAAAGATTCACACTAGAGGGGGTATGCTGGTGGTGTTTGACTGTTCAAAACAAAGCAGAGAAGGCAAATTTCAACTGGAGAAAGAATCCAGAGAAGAACAGTAGCACTTAGAAGTCAACAAAAAATCCCCAAGGTCATCCTTAAAGCAAAAACTCTGGATCCAATTGGCAGCACAAAAAAAAAAAAAAAAAAAAAAAAAAACACCTTAAGGACAAAATAAAGGGCCCAGTGGAGAAATGCAGAAATGGCTACTGCTGTGCTCTACTACAGCCCTGGCTGGGACTACTGTAAAACCTTCTTCTTATGTAGAAACCAGTGTGTAAATCAGCTTTTCATTGCTGTAATAAAATACCTGACATGAGCAATTTAAAGGAGAGATTTATTTGAGCTTGTGATATCAGTCCATGGTTTTTTGGCCTGAAGCAGGGCTGAATATCATGGTCTGCAGCACATGGTGGGGAAAATCTGCATACCTCAATAAGGCTAGGAAGCAGAGAGTCAGAAAAGAAGGGGCTGGGACCAGACACAGACCTATGACTTACTCATTTCAGTGAAGCCCCGCCTCCCAAGGTTCCATCAGCTCCCAATAATGGTCTCAAAACTTGAAGGTAGAGTGCTCATTATCCAATTTCTCCTCGAAGACCATCAGCAACCAAGTGTTCAACACAATGATTTTCTTAGGGGGTGGCATTTTGGGTCCCAACCATAACAATCAGCATGAGGAGTATGGGACTGATGCTAATGAGCAAACAGGTGGATGATGCTGGCAGAGAAGGAAATTGGGGAGGGGGCATGACTAGCACTACATTAACACATGGAAGGAACAGTTGTGGTACCTCTGACCTAGATAATTCAAAGTGAAACTGAAAAGAACTACAAGACAGTACTTGTTTTCCCTATACCAAAAACTTATGGAGCGTTTTAATACACTATCAAATATTTTAAAAACATTTTTTGGTATCCATGATCTCATTTTTAATTTTTCTGTAGACTGAATAAGAAGACCAACTTTATAATATTTATACTTGGTTTGAAAATGAATATGCTAAAGAATCTCCTGAATGTTTGCTAGGAAACAGTTCATAAAACGCTGAGCCATCTTTAGAATATATTTAAGTGATATTCCTGTGGAGTCCCTCAGTTGCGATGTTACACTGTTTTGGCAAGGCAGGAGTGGAGAGTGGTGACTATAAATCCCAAGTCCATAGAAAAGAATAGCACTCAATATATGAGAAAGCCATTAAGAAATACTATTGCAATCGGAATGTAAATCATCACCTTCTCAGGTACAGTATTTAATCTCCAAAGCCACAGCCTGCAGTGGCCTCACTATTTCCATACCTAGAGTAGTCTCCAGTTGCCTTGTGCTGGTGATGTAGCCTTTGATAATTCTTGCAATAAAAATCCAGTCATGGGTGACATTTAGGAGGGAGAAAAAGGTTTAATTTGCCCCGGGCCCTGGAACCATTATAAAGGTGCCTATAAAAAAAAAAAGAAAATTAGAGGTTCAGAAATTGAGCCAAATCAAAAAGGGTATCAGATCATCAGGCACTAGGTTGCTTGTTTTTAATGATTGGAGATAAAGAGAATAGCATGCAATGTCTTTTTTTTCCCACTAAGAGTTCAAATTAACCTACCCAGTTAGACTAGGAAAGAGAGAAAAACAAGGACAGAGGTGCAACTTTAACATCCTTTTGGCTATGACACAATGAACTTTAGGTTTCACTGTTACACAGGCATTTAAACACCAAAGCTGTTGTCACTCTGTGTCACAAATATGCTTGCACTTTCAAGAAAATCTTGTTACTAAGTGACCTACAATAAAAAAACAGGCCACACCCTTCCTATAAAATCTATTCCATTGAGATAAAGCTCACTGGTCACGTTTTTATTTAGCTCTTTCCCGTGTCTCCTTTATTGCCTGTGCTCTATTTCCTATGCCTGGAGTCTTTAGTTACAGTCTTTTCTGGGTCATTTAGAAATCAGCCACTTTTCTCTCCAAGCCCCTTTCACTGAGTCTGAGCCAAATAGCTGCCTCTCACACTCTCTGGAAGTTGGCTTTTGGCTGAGGACACACTAGGACAGAGAGATGGCGACCTTCTGTGTCTTCCCACATGTCACTAGTCAGTAAAGTCTTAACAAAAAGTCTGTGTAGAGAGTGACTTCCAAGAACATTTGACTCAACAAAGAAAATGTTCTCAGGAAGGAAGGATTCCTGCAAATTTTCAAGACAAGAGGCAATTTGGAAGTTCTCCCAAGCTGGGGTCCATAACCACTAGATAGAAGTGAAAGAGCCAGCATCAGCTTCAGCCAGCATCAGTGTCATTTGTAAATTTCCTAGAAATGCAGACCCTGAACCATCCAGGTCTAATGAATAAGAAATTGAACCCCCAGCTGATTCGTACCCACATTCATGTGAAGGAGTACTGGCCTAGAGCAGTAGTTCCCAACCTTCGCTGCACATGGACCAGGGAACATTAAAAAAAATCGCATTACTGATGCATAAATTTTAGTTCCAGAGACTCTAAGTTAATCAATCTGGGGCGTGGCCTAACCAGTGGTATTTTTAAAAACCGTCCAGGAGATCTGAGGCACAGCCACTGGCAAGGTGGCAGTGGGAGGCATCTTCTCTGTCTTCTCCCATTCCCTCCTCAAATTAGGATTCGTGGAGTCAGAATCTCTCTTTTCCTGAGGTCTGACAGCCAGAGCAGCACTGTAAGTACGAGCAAAGAATTCCACTAAAAATTATAAACTCTTATCTTCTGCTTTGCTGTTCCCTCCGCTTAATATCTCCATATAGTGTCTCCAGATGTCCCACACCTTAGCAAGCCACAAGGGCCAATATCAACTGGTCCTCCGAAATACAAACTGGGGGCCCCACGGAGAGCTACCATATCAGCATCCGTACCAGATTCTACAGCATCAGACTGCATTCCCAGGTGTGTCTGATGTGCAGCCAGGTTTGAGAGCCATGAACTCCACAGTGGGTCTTGCCTTTTATCCTGCCAAGTCATTAAGGATTTGTAAGGATGAATGAGTTGTCAAGAAAGCCAGGGCCTGCTGCAGTGCTCCTTTATTAATTATGGGGAAGTGATGTATTGGCAATGATAAAGCTTCTCTTGGAAAGGGCAATGAATGGTTCGTCGATTGCTGCATTAGGTCTTCCCTGACTCAATCTCAATGTTCACTTTTTACTCCTCTCTGTAGTTTAAAAGCGGCACGGCTTTCACACTAAACAGCCTCTTGGTCTTTATTCCCTGGTGAGCTGCAATCTTGGAGGCAAATACCAACAAGCCTCTTTGGCTGGGGAAACCCCTCATTCTCCTAGCCTTATCTGCTTGTTCAGCATCTAGTAGCTAGCGTAGAGGGCTGCATAACTGATATGTAGGAAAAACACAGAGTAAGGATTTTTTTTTTAAATCATTGATTCATCCCCACATCGCTTTACTAAAAGAAAGCTTCCTTTAGCACAGGGGTAGAATGTGGAGGACGAAAGATATATCTGGAGTAACAAATTGAGAGGTGAGAAATGGGTAGGCGAGTAGGAGTCGGGGTTCTATCTGTGGATGAGGTAAGAAAGGTTCAAAAGAAAAGTTGCAGCGCCAGTCTGCGCCTGTAACCGATGGGCTGGGTGCCCGGGAGAACAGTGCAAGCGCGCGCAGCCACAACGCACTGCGGGGCTGAGTCGCGAAGAAATCGAAAAATATTCTCAGCGTTAGAGACCCGGAGGCTGTGCAGGCTCCCTTCCCGCTAGGGGCTCGGGGACGCGCCGGCTCCCCCTACCCCCACGATCGCCCAGGGCACCAGAGGGGTGCGCAGAGGGTCGCGGCTGCAGGAGTCCGCGGGCAGCCGGGCGAGCGCGAGTGGGAGCAAATCTGTGCGCTGCTGCGGGCGGGGTGCGCGGGAGGGAGGAGGAGGAGGGGGTGAGGAGGACGAAGAAGAGGGAGGAGGAGGAGGAGGCGGCGAAGGGAGCGCGCTCCCGCCCGGCCTCGGCCCTCCCAGCCCGCCGGCCTCCGCGCCGCTCCCGCCCGCGCGCACCGCTGCCCGCCGCCGCCGCCGCCGCCGCGGCTCCCGCTCCCGCTCCCGCTCCCGCTCCCGCTCCTGCTAGCGCCGGCGCTGCTCGGGAGTGTGCCCGCCGTCTCTGCCGCCGCCTGCTTTGTGCTTCCCCGAGAAGATGGGAGCGACCTCTTCCTGCTCGAGAGCTATTTAAAAGGAGGGAGTGCGCAGCGTTTCCTACCAGCGTGGAGGAACTGGGGGAGAATCCAGTCACACCCCTGACGCCAGGTAGGTAGGATCTCAGGATGGGCGAGCAGAAGGGATTTAGCCAGAGACCAATATCTGCCTCCCTCCTCCGCTCTTCATAAGGCTACACTTCCTTGGTTTTAGCCAGATAGGCAGTCTAAATCGTGTGTGTGTGTGTGTGTGTGTGTGTGTGTGCGTGTGTGTGCGCGCGCGCGCGCGAGCCTGCACATTTTCTGGGTGTCCGCGCTTCCCGGAGAGTGAAATTGATCTGGCTGGTGTTCCTGGGCGTGAGGGTGTCTACCGGCCGGCGCAGCCTTCCGGGGAAAGAGAGGACTTCTAAGGAGAGATGCTGCACCCAGCGCCACGCTCGGCTTGAAGGATTTAGGCTGTAGGGAGCTAAGTGCACCCGAAGGCAGCTCTGCTGGGGATCCGGACGTCTCCACCCATTGGGTTCTTCTCCGCGGTCATCTTCCTCCTGGTAATCTCTGGGGTCTTTCCTAAGGCCACACTTTGGAGCCCTCTCTTTGCTGGCAGGCGCTGGGTGCTCCTTCACAGAGGATTGAGGAGAGGAGGGAGGTGTGGCCGGGCTGAGGGGTAGACAAGGAAGAAATGTGGTGGGGAGTGGGCTAGGGCCCGCGTCCTTGGGCAGTGTGCCGGGGTGTGCGCTGGAGATTCTGCACACACAGGCATCTTTCCCCAGTAGATCTCAAGGGAACTTTGCAGCTGCATTATCCGCCTCAGGGGTTGTGCTGGCTCCTGGGAAAATGGTCTGTGTTCTGAGATGCAGAGGATATCCTTCTTGGCTCCTCCTTCATGAAGAGGAGGGAGGTCTCAGAGAAGGACCGTGGGCTTAAAAAACCAAATTCTTCCGGGCGATGCTTTGAAAAATGCAGCATATGTGCGTTCTTGATTCTTTAACTCGCCCTCCCTCGACGGATTCTGTTGCTGTTTGATGAATGACTTGGACTGGCAATTCGTATTTCCCTCCCCAGTTAAAGTAGCAGTGGTTGGTTTGGGAGCAGGGATGATGAGATGTAACAGATAATTTTTTGAATAGAGCAATGTGCATGTCATCTGCAGTCACTGGAAGGAAAGTCGTGTTTTGCACTCGATATACCCCCCCACCCCCGCTTTAAAGGCGCTCTCTGCCTCTGTGCTAGTCAGCCACTAGTGGTTGTGAATATAACAACAGAAACTTTGTCCTGCTGGAGGTGTAAAGACAGAAGAAAAAAAAATAAGATTATCAGTGGGAGGTGTAGTGGAAGAAGCTTTTTTAAAAATGACAGATGTGAAGAGAATACAGGCTTCCTGAGCATGGAGGAGCTGGCTGAGTAGGTGGAGATTTCTGATCATTTCTGATCAGATCTTGTTCAAGGTGTTGCTTGTGTGAGTGGCTTCAGATATGAGGTGTTGAGCAGCCACAATCCTGGACCCCTGTGAAGGATTCCTAAGAGACATGGGGGTAAAAGGAAGAAATTCTGAAAGACCCTCATGCACCCAACACACATGTATGCACACACACACTCAGAGAGTTCCTCTTTTTCACAGCTCTCCTGCAGCAAGTCAGGAAAGGAGGGAGGAAATGAATCTAGATGTTTTGTTCATTTCAGATAAGGAAACAAAGCCCAAAGAGGAATGATTGATTTTAGGCCCCTCTTTCAAATCCTGTGTTACTTGGAATTAGCTCTCTGGGTTGGCCAAACTTGCTTCAATGGGAGGTGAGCTGGGTGTGAAAGCAAAAGGAAGGAGAGAGAGCTTGCTCCATTTTGGGGATTTTGCGAGTGAGCGGGTGGGGGAGGACTCACTCCTGTCAGTGGGAAGCAAGATGTGTTTTCTTAAATGCTTTCCATCTTACAATTTCTGCAGTCTGAAGTACTTCATTTGGATCTCAGGGCTCTTGAGCTAAGATTTCTTCCACCTACTATAAAAGGAGCCCTGATTATTCACCCTTAAAATGACCGTTGCGTTTCATTAAAAATGCAATGATTAATTCCTAGAACAACAGAAAAAATAAGGTGTGTGAGGGGGCGCACAGCAGAGGCAAACTATTATTTGCTGTTGAACTGTGCAGAGGTTGCAGAGGATATAAGACAATCACCCTTAATCTACTCTCTCAGAAGCTTAATAAAACGAGTGAAGAGAGTAATAAACTAAAAGAATATAAAGGCGGTGCTGTATATTTATCCATCTACCTGTTTATTTACTTTCCCAGACTAGTTATCATTTTGGATTTAGATTAAGAGCTAAGTAACCCTTTGTTGACTGTGAAGGGGAAAGAAAGAGAACAGCCGTGTTAGTGTTGTAACTCCAAATAAATTTATAACATAAAACGAGGTATTCTCAGATTAGTACCTACAGCACTAACCTGCAGGAAATACATTGATTACTCTCTCAAGCTTGCTGTGTTTTGAAAAAATAAAATATATTCCAAGAGAGCTTCAGCATTTCTTAACAAGCTATATTTAACATGATTTTATCATACAAAAATAGACTTTTATTTATCTTGCAAAATAGACGCATAGTTTCTTCCCCCTTAGTGCTTAATCTGTTTCTAGACAAAATAAATGATGAGAAAAGCTCTTAAGATCCAGTAGACTCATTTTTCCTTTAAAAACCAAGAAAACAGCAGAAGCAAAGCAATGTATTCACTTTGGGGGCTTTAACATTTGATTTTCAGGACACCCTGTGGTCTGACCAGCCATTTTTCCATGGTACCCTCAGTTTTAGGAAAATCACTATAGTGGCAAGAAGCAAATGGAAATAAGTTCCAAAGTGAAATAGAAATTAAATCTAGGAAAAGAAATGCACAATGAAAAGATGTTAGAGCAGATAGGTTACTTGTCTTATATTTTGCGATGTGTGCATATATTGCTTTCAAATAAAAAGTAATCGTTGCTGTGCATGTGCTAAGAATTTAGGCATGAACATGATGCTATCTCTCTCATCTTCCTCTTCCTTTCATTCTTTTCTTTCCTCTAAAAGATAAAGGCCTTTTGCTAAAGCATTGTCCAGTATCATCCATTCTTCATAATTACTCACCATAACCTCTTATGCCTCATAGCTAGACCCTTCATCACAACCTCTACCAAATAGTCTCCCACTTGAACAAATTCTGCTGCTCCCTCTTGTGGCAAATATTCTCCCTGACTGTTCCTTGACTCCAGAATTCTGTCTTGCATCCTTTACAGCTTCCTTGACTGTCTATCACTTCAGCTCTAATTCTCAGTAGTAATGGTGGCTAACCAGGCCAGTGGGTTGCTGAACTAGCTGTCTCTGCTTTCATCTCTGAACAAAGGGATCTGAGGTCCCTGGAGACATATCCACGGTTTAGTGAAGTAAATGTCAGGTGTTTTCTGACCCATTGGGATGGACTAGATTCTGGGAATGTAAGCCTTCAGCATTCTCTGCCTTTGAGATTTTGATTTGGACTTGGAGAGAGTCCTGTGGGGCCTCATTAAGTGCAGTGGGATTGTTTTCCACTTCCTTTCTTCTCCAAAAGAGAGATATATTCTGTCTCTGTCTCTGCCTCTCTCTCTATCTTTTCCTAGCTTCTTGTGAACACATACACACAAACACATCACAAAGTACATTTTTATGTATGTACATATTTTGAAGACCTAATGATTAAGTTTTCAGTTGTACATGTCAATCAAACAGCTCACTTTTACTCATATGTTTTCATCAAGGGTAGTTCAGAATACAAACATGGAGAGCTTTTGTCTTTGTCCGGTATGTAAACTCAATTTGGGAAAACAGTTTCTCACAGTCATTAATACCTCATTTTATTTATAGATACTCTTTGCTGGCTTTGTATTAAACCTGAAGTGTTTTCTGTCTACATTTGCAGCTGTCCTTTGATCTTCCTACTCCAGAGTGTAAAAAGAACCAGGATAAACAAACATTTAAGGGAATTGCATTTCAGCTTTACCTGAAACTTTCTAGCCAATTTCATAAGGAAGGGAATGTGTGGAAGGAGAATGCAGCTGAGGCAAAAACATGTTGTTGTCAAAGGCAAGTATATCAGAGACAGCAGTCTATCAAGTGGTTCGAAAGTGAGTAAAACATTCCCAGATTCAAAGCATTTATCCACTGTTGTTACAGGATCAAAAATTCCCACTTAATTCCCACTAAAGCCATTCATTTGAATGAAGGAATTATAGCTAGCAGGTCACTAATAAAATGCAATGGCATGACCTAAGAAAAAGCTACCATTGGCAAATGTTCAGTTCGGTTTTGAACTCAGGCTGGTTTATTCCATCAACTGACAGAGAGAAAGTCCTGGAACATGGCAGAGGAAGTGAAAGAAGTTTAAAACTAGGTTCCTACCCAACGAGTGCCTTCCCATGACTGTTCTGGTGGGGGAAGTGAGGAAGCAGAGGGCTTGAGAACTGGGCTGTTGTTAGAGGGATAGAGAATAACTACAAAGAGGCAAAGATAAACTTCCACCCCAACATTTTACTCTGAGGCAACAAACATAACAAAAATTAGGTCCTTTCTTGAAAATGTAGTCTTTTTAAGTCTTCTAGGAAAAGGACAAAATGTTTTCCTGAGTGAGGTAATATTCTTACAATTTTGAATGAATTCTATGGTATCATTCACACTGTAACCTAGAAAATGGTAGCATAAAAGCAATTTAGGTGAATTGCTTCTTGCTTATGTACTAGGTCTGGGAAAATATGTGCAAGCATTAAAGTCCATCTTAAATTTTTAAATAAGGCAGAGTAAATTGCTCTGCAGATGTCACTGCATGTGTCAGGGTAATATTTTCTTCATTGAATAGACAAGGTGGTGATTCAGCAATTTACATCAACCCAACTATGACATTTATTGAGCACTCAGTGTATACATGACCCTGTGCTAAGGTTTTCAGAGAATGCAGACAATGAAGAGAAATTATTTAACAGTACTAGTGACATATGAAGGACTAATTTCTTTGTTTTGTACATGTTTTCTCATTTAATGCTTATTAGTGCACTGCAGGGAAGCATCATTATCCTGGCTTAAAGATGCAGATTATGGCTCAGTTAGATGTCTTGTCCACAGGTTAATAAGTGATGGTCAATGAGTGATGTTATATAAGGTCTGTGCTCTTTTTATATAAGTGTCCTCTGGTGTCAGGAATATCATGATCAAGACCATTTACATATGAAATAACAGGGAAAACTGTTATAAATCACTGCACTGTAGCTGAACAAGGTGCTAGAAGAGTTGGAAGGAAAAAGACAACATTAGACATGGCTTCATGGAGGAGGGCATATTCGAGTTCATTCTCAGAGAGTGAAAAAGATTTAAAAAACAAAGCCTAGTCATTTATGAAACATGTAAACCATACCCCAAGTAATTTATGGCAAGAGCAACCCAGGGGCAATGTTGGAGCTATTTCCAGACTCTTGGGATTTTCTCTATGTACCAGTTACTAGTATGCAACAAGAACTGTGCATCTGGAACAAATGCTAGAATAAATCACTGCACAGATGTATTCTTCACATGAAACCAACATGTAGAGTTAATTTTCAGTGTAACCTTGAAGGAGAGAAGTTGTAATGGTCAGAGTTGAGGCCAAGGGCAGGTCACCTACTAGCATGTTTCTCTCATAACTTCGGGGATTGTTTCCCACACCATAATTCTGAGTGCCTTTTGTTTATTTGCTTGGCACTGATGGCACTGATACCTTCTAACTTGAGCCCCTCTAACTTCTTATTTCTTCTGGTTCCCCTTAAAGCAGCTCAGGGCCACCCTTAGGGTCTCTCTTTGCTCTGTGTAAAGCACCCAGTCCTGGCCACACGTTTTGAGAATTGGACTGCTTACTCTGCACCTAAACCCACACTTCCTCTGTAGACTGTTAGACCACTTACTGTGAGGAGAGTTAGACCATTTTGGAGAACTTCCACCTCTCAGAAGTTTCACATCATTCTTCCCTAATAATGTCAAATATTGGGGCATGTGTGCCTCTGACATGAAATTTATGAATTGGTGTCGGGTGAAGTCAAGGGTGCTTTTCCTATAACTTCTCACTGTTTTTCTTTTCCTGGACATGCAGTTCTTTTTAAGAACTTTTATGCATCAGTGGTCTTGTATAATGCCATGGCTAGCACTAGAAAGATGATCAAGCATCATCTAATTTTGTTTCGTTTTTTCTTTTTAAAAATAAGCAAAGGGTACCACATGAAGTTAAGTGATTTTATAAGATTTCCTGTTTCCAATAAAACAGGAAATAGTAGAATCAGATCTATGACTCTGAAGTCATTTTACCCAAGTCACATGTACCTTTTTTTTTTTGACATTCTACAAAGTGAACCACATCTATTAAATGTTTTTTGACTTTGTGAATTGAAGGTTCTGTTACAGTTACTCTATTCTTGCAAAAAGGATACATCCATAGGTAGTACATACATACATAAATGAGCAGGTCTGTTTAACATAAAACATTACTTATGGACACTGAAATTTGGACATAACCTGGATTTCACATTGTCAACATTTTTTATTTTTTACACATTTAAAAATACAAAACGTTTTAATTTTATAAGCCTTAATAGAACAAGAAAGGACAATTTGGTTTTTTGGCCATGATTTGCCAATTCCTGAAACATGCTATAAATCAGGAGACATAGTAATGTCACATGAGTGGGTTTGGAGCATCATAACAACTGGTGTAGTGTGAAAAGGGTTGGCCTAGAAACTCAAAGACCTTGTTCTAGAGCCTAGTTCTGTCAATTCTGTGATGTGTGGCTTTGAAAACTCTTCAGTTAGCAGGCCTGAGTTTCCTTATTGGGAAGCAAGGAGCACAGCTAGTTGATTTTTAAGGGTCTACTTAGCAATGAAAAACAGTTTTAAGTGGAAAATGTGACATTTGAGATGTGTCATGGAGACACGGAAAGCACAAAAAAGGATAATATGGTAAATATTTGGGTAGTTTTCATTTATTACCTCAGTTGACTACCAGGAAGGATGGCATTATGTTATAGATGATCTTGAACCCCGGAATGTAGGATTAGAATATGTGTTGTGAGCAGAGTTCCCACGTTTTGCAGATGAGTCAGAGAGAAAGGAAGTGATTTATCTAAAAACAAGTGACTGATCACTAGGTCTGAGGCCAATACACGTTTCTTTTGGCCACTAGACCAGTGCCATTCCATCTACCATATTGCCCCCAGCAGTGTGGCAGAAAGCAATTAACTGAAGTTGGATAGTTCTGACTCCAAAAGGGAAAGTCTCATGTAAATTGCAGGTGCTCCTTGCAATGTTTTCCAAGCATGATCTCATAACCCACATATCCGAAAAGGTAGATTTGTGAGCAGTCCCATTATAGATGAGGATAACAGCAAAAGTGTCAGCCTCAGGCCTTGCACTCCAACAGCCTTTTGCCTGGTTTCCTGCTGAGTGTTTTCTAAATTTTAGCTCAGGTGATACTTCTTCAGCAGACCCTGCCCTAACAGTCTACTAGGTCAGGTTCTCCATTACTCCTTTAAGATTGTTTTCCTAGATAGCATTTATCAGTTAATAATTACGTATTTTTAAATACTGATTTACCGTAACATCTGTCAACTGTCTTTTGGTTAGATCACAAATTTCGTGAAGATAGATTGTTTGGTTCATGCTTCTAGCCCCAATGGTTTGCACATTGCCAGACTCATAAAAAATATTAAGTATTGCTTTGTTTTAATTAATTTTTGACTGATTCATAAAAGCATAATTTTACATAGTAACGAATTAACATGTACTATTTCCATACATGCTATATATTGTTTAATGTTTAAATCAAATTAAACAGATTAAAATGGAAACTTTTTTATTTTATGAAAAAATAAAATTTCATAACAACATAATACTTAATACACTATGTATCATTATCCTCAAAGTCTTTACTCAGGGTACAAGACAGATTTGTTGGATGAATGAGTGATTGAATGCTCTGTCAGTCATTAATACTGTTGAAATCCTTTGCTTAAGCAAAGGTTTAATAGGTAGAAATTATTTTCTCTTATTAATTAAATGATTCCCTCATTAGCATTTATTTCTCCATTGAATTTTTCTAACGTTTTCAATGGCTCCGCTCAGGAATGATCTTTGTGACAGATGAGTACACATCTATCACAATCCTCATTTATCACAAAAAGACAGTAATAAAGTAGTTTTAACCGAGTTGCCCAAAGTAAAGCCATAACCCTTAAGCCAATGTTTAAACAAGTCTTCAAACAGAGGTGTGTAGGACTGATTTAAAGAGCACATTTACTAGATGCCCTATTTGCAGAGACATTGTATGTTTCATAAACCACTCGAGGACTTGCTTGAAAATTTTGTGTTTTCTCATCGGTCATCTCTCTGCATTTATTTCTCTAAATAATAAGATTTGACGGATTTCTTTCTTGACTTCCTGTTTTTGAAATTAACTAGTTCTGTGTGAATCTACACTTGGTTTCAGAATCAAGATACTTAGAATTTTACTGGCAACTTTAGAAGATTGTAGCACAGAATATTTATGAAGGGTGACCATTAAACAGGCATCTATACACTTGACTCTTTCCCTGATTCTTTTTATTTCTTACTTCTGTTCTTCTCAAGAGCATCTTATTCTTTCGAAGACTGTGATTTGAAACTGCAGGAAAACTTGAAAGACTTTCAAACCTCAAGTTAATAGGGTTCCAGCTCCTGAAAAGCTTTCTACTTGAAGATGAAGCTTCATGACTCATGGAAAAAGCTCTTGGAAGTCACCAGCCTCTGCTCACATAACCAACGTTTCCCTGGTGAAAAAAGATTTAAAAAGAAAAAAATCATTCGTATGTTCCTATCACACAACTTAAAATTGAATGCTATAATCAACACCCTGCTTCCCAAGAGGCACACTGGAATGCCAAAGGAGTGACCACACAAATCAGATTTACTCTTGAGTTAAATAAAGAGAGGAAGTAGGCAATGCCCCACAAGCCTATAATTTAAGGAACACGGTTTTCCTCACCACCCAAGGCTTCCAGTCTGGGGCTCAGGTTTCTACATGATTTTTACTTCTGCAAAGGACTTGCACATGAAATCTAGTCCTGTCTCTAAAGACTTTCGTTAATCCTGAGACTTAAGTTACATGTCAATGGAGTATTCTCACAGTTTTTACCTGTTTCTTTTAAGAGAAAGCAGAACTAACCAACAGCAAAAACATGAAGTAGGTAGTCCTTGAACTACTTGAGTGCTTTAGTCTCTTCTTTCGTGCCCCTGTGACTTCCCTCCCATTAGGGTCTTTTCTCCCCTATATTCCAGTATTCCACCTTCCAAACACACACTTACTAAGATGCTTCATGTTTCACTCTTGCTTAGTGTCTGAATCTGTTAGATGCAAAATCCATCCAATGCATTATTTCACATCATTGTCTTGTTGATATTAGAAAAAACACTGTCTTCCTATGTTCAGGCATTCGTTTTCTCCTGGCACATACTTCTTTTGCTCTCCAGAGCAGATTCTTGAGTTCGTACCTGCTTTTGAGCCGGTTTCTCCCTCTACTCAATTCTTTCCTTTCTGCCCTTCTACCCTTTACATGACTGCTTCTCAAGGAGTGGTGCCAAGCCTGCCACTAAATTGTGGTGTTAAAGCACAAATTTTGGAGTTCTTCTTTAGACCTGTTATATGTCTGATAATAAGGCCTAGCAATCTAATTTTAATGAGTTTTCCAGGTGGTTCTCAGGTCAACTGTAGATGAAAAAGCTTTGTTTTCTTCCTTTATAATTTCTTTCTTCTCACTCTTTCCAACTTTTGTCATTCTTCTGATTTTATGTAATTTTCCTTAATCTTCCTAATACTAATGGGCACTAATGATAACTTTCACTGGAATACTATAAATTCACTAATTGCAGGAACTGTGTGTCAGTCGTCTTTATTATTCTCAGAGTCAGTTATGGCATTTTGTGCTTGGAGGTCATTCAGTAGATCCCTTGAATTCAAGAAGAATCTACTCCCTCCAAAACTAGAAAGACACACAAACACACACACACACACACACACACACACACACACACACACAACATACTGTATATACAGCGTTCTTCACATTAAATGTCAAAACGCTGGTGTGGAAAATATTATTAAATAAATCTTTTTTGGGGTCACCTATATATAAAAGCTTGCCTATGACCTCATTCTTTTTAAGTGTGTAAGCTCAAACATAAAGAAAGATTTCTTTTTCTCTTCAGGATTAATGGTGAATAAATTATTCTCTAAAATAGTTATCAGTGCCCATCAGGCATCTCCTAGAAGACTCACAAAATATAGAGGAGCTGCTCCCTGTCTCCAGGAGCTAATTTGCACTTGAAATCTCTTGATTGTAGGGCGATGCAGTGAGCGAGCCAAAGTTTTGAAAACCCTGGTAGTAGTAAATGAAGGCTCCAGGTGTAGGTACATTCACCAGGGAACTAGGAAGTTCATTTGAGTGTCCAGGGCACTTCAGATGCCAGGAGAACCTCTCCTCCTCTGTGGTGCTCTAGTAATATAAGATACCTGTCTCCCAGGAAGGGGACTAACTCTGTGGTAATGTCCCACTAACATGTGAGCTGGTCAAGAGATGTACTCTGCACGTTTATAACATGACGTCTGGTATAGATGAGTGCCTAAGAAAAGCTTGGCACAATGAATCAATATGTTGCTCTTGGATTTTTTTTTAAGCAAATTCTAGTTTTAAATTTAAGAAAAAGTCCTGACTTCAAGACAGTAAACTTGTTTCTATTTGGATTCTTGAAAAAAGTATTAGTTCATTAGTGGTAATGTATTAACTTACTTGTTTTGACAAAATTCTATTACATCCTTACCCTGTCTCCCACATTTTATCCATTCATCCCGCTTATTTTAGTTTTGCTTTTATACTGTAGGATTTCTTTCTGTATTTTCCTTCCTCCTGAGCAAATGGAAAAAACCTTGAGTTTGTTACATGACTTTGGAATAATTTCAGACCACAGACTTAAGACGGTGAACCCTGAAGTGGATCATCTCTCCCTTGCTACGTGATGAATATGAGTACTTACAAAACACATACTTAGGGAGTGCACAACAGTGAGAAACATGTACTGCCCTTAAAGTAGCAGTGCAACCTATGCTACTTATACAAAAGTTCTTCTGTACTAGGTACATGAATACAGAGCTGTTTGTCCCCAACAATAGTGTTTGTTGTAGTGGAAATAAACTAACAAAAATTATTATGGTGTAATGTAAAATACTTGGGTTAAAATTCTGGTTCTGTGATTTGTCTGTTGGATTTTAGTCAACTTGCTTTTATGAAATATTTATTTATCTAGTTCGTAAAATGAGAATGGTAATACACACCTCCTTGCAGTATTGTCAGAAAGGTCAGGGGTAGCAAAGCATTTAACACAGCACCTGGGACAAAGCATTCCAGTCATTGATTTCAGTCATTATTGTCATTATTGTCACTGATCAGGGCCCTTAAAACCCTGCTTTGTGGCCCTGGTGGCATGATATTACTTAGGACAATCCTGTCTGATTTCATGTGAAGCCCAAGGCTATCAGAATACCTTCTCTCTGGGTTATTTTTCATTTATTTTCTACTAGAATACTTTCTTTCTTCTCCAGTTTTCTTCTGCCTACATTTTCTTGTTAACATGCAGAAATAATATATTTAAATTCTTGGTGCTGTTTTCCTTTTTATAAAGACACTATCATGGAGATAGTGGTTTTTGACAGAGTATCTTCCAATTATATTGAAAAAGTAGTAGGTATTGTTCGTGGAGGATATCCACAGTTTAAGACCTCAATAGAGCAGAAACAATCCACAAGTCAGGGCTATTACAGGAAGATCCATACCTACACACTGGGGAAGATGTCTGGGCTCCAGGTTCACTCTTTATGCTGCAGATAAGTTTTTCTAACCTGAGATTCTTCGTGTGATCCTGAATTACACGTTTCCCCTCCTTCACCTAACAATGATATTATTGGTTTTTGAATATGACCTTGATGCCTGCTTGTTTTAAAGCTTACTCATTTCACAGTAGAGAGTATTTTCAAATGTAATTGCCTAGGGCCAACTCCCAGATTCTGATTCAGCATCAGAGATTTGATGAACCAAGACATGACCCTCCATTAATTATTTTATTCATTCAAAAAGCTTATGCTGTGCATATTTTATATGCCATAATCTCTAGGAACTGAAAATACTATCGGTGAAAAAAGAAAATAAACCCATCCTTACAGAGCTTACATCTATTGGAGAAAGACCATAGAACCATTGAATACATTAAAGAACATGTAAAAGAAGAAAGTACTATGTATAAAAATAAAGTAGGGCAAAGGACTAGCAGGATATCACGTGATGTCCCAACAACTTCTTTATTCACCTAAATCCTAAATCCATCTTCCTTTTTTGGCTATTACTAGTTGCTTCTTTTCCTGAAAAAATAGATATTTTCTGATATGGGACAGAGCCCTAACTTCAGTTTTGTAAGTTTAGGCAGAAGGCCCTGAGCACCTCACATGACCTCTTATAGCTTGTCCCCTGTAGATCTGTCCCAATTTATCATTCGGGAGAGAGGAAACTGTTTCTTTGGAGAAAAAAAAAGTTCTAAGAAGGACTTGGAACAGAGTCACCATGAAAACTGATTTCCTACCTGAAGTCGGGCCTTTGTCTGATAGCCTAAGGTTGGGATGCAGGACAGTAATTTGCATGCTGGTTGGGACCATCTCTCATGTCATCTCTGTCTAGAAGCACTTGGAAGTACTTGCCTCAATAGTAGATAAAGATTCATACTTTCTTTAGTGTTGCCTTAGAAAATAGATTAACTGTGTAACTTAGAAGCTTTAAGTCAGCGTGAATTAAACAGACGGGAATCCCAAGTCCTCATGAAGGCAAGTCAGGGAGTTCCTTGGAATGACTCCAACTGTCTATCACCAGCAGGTGATTAGGCCATTCACTGTGCTGGGCAGGAGGCAGTGCCAGCGTGTTCCCTCTCTGAGTCAGATGCTCCTTGAGAGTCAACACTGGCTACAGCGTCCAGCAGGGAATAGCCAGTTTGCTACCTTCCTACTCTTTAGGCCTCTTTGCTGAGGAGGCCCTTCCTCATCCTTTACAAGGGCAGTCCTTTACAAACATCTGTCTTGCAGGTATGTGTTTCTTTTCTTTTTAAACTTTTTATTATGACATTTTTGCAATGCATAATGATTACATTCTTTGTGGGTAGTTGGCGCATGTTCATGACACATCTTAATTCTTTTACATTCCTTTCCCCTCCTCAACCGTCCACCTCTTGGTCCTCTTCCCACTTAGAAAAAGATTTATCTCCCTATTTCCTATTATTGATCTTTTATTTTGCTCTTTATTTATATGTGGGGTTTCTCATATTAGAGAAACCATATGATATTTAAACTTGTGTGTCTGATTTATTTCACTTAACATTATGGTCTCAAGATACAATGATTTTCCTACAAATAACTCAGATTTATCCTTCTTTATGGCAGAGCTGTACTCCTTGTATCCTCATCCTCCCCCGCTCAGCAGATTGTGGCATCTGGATTACCGGCAGATGGATATCTATTTACCATTTTTTGTCAGTGCTACTCAGGTTTTTAATCTGTAACGAATACTGTTGTTTTGTTGTAAAATAAATAGTGAAGAGAAGATAATTCAGGTGTTCTTGGTATTTACTGTGTTGAAGACTCATTTGGACGATGTGGGTATTCCTAAGTGGATCTTTCTAGACTGGCCATAGATATGAATTGATCTGAATCTACCACAAAAACCATCCTACTCCTTTTTCTGGCGTTCAGGAAATCAAGGCAGAATGTAAGGCCAGACTGGGAACTAAAGTATCTATGTCCTCGATTCTTATCTTCCTGCTTAATTTTTATATAAATATATGTCTGAGGGGCATTGAGGAAGGTTAAGCGGAACTTCTTGGATTTGATAATGGGAGAAAAACCCTGAAAAAAACGATACAAAAGGAGAAAAAAAGGAACTCACATTAGATAACACGTATCCCACATCCTCACAAGCCTTTGGATTTGGTATTAATTTTAGTAAGGGAAGAAAATGAATTCTGGAGGGCTCTTTCCAGTTGCTTCATTGCCAATAAGTTACATCAGTGTTTTGTATTCATTGATTTCACAAATTATAATGCTGTCACTTTTTGGTATAATTATGATATTTTTAGGTAACCTTAGAAGCCCCTCTGTTTTTTTTCTCTGAGAATGATATTAGCGTTTTACTGATCAATCCAGTCAGTATGTTGACTAAAAGCATACTGTGACCTGTGGGCTAGAGCAGGGATAGAGGGCAGGACATTTTCTTGGCTGATCTAAGAGATCGCTGTCACAGTGCACACAGGAAGAGGTTGCCAGGCAGTTGCGAAAGGCCAAGGAGCATAGGGCAGCTGTCTCTAGGCACATGTTAACCCTCATGCTACCCCAGTCTTGATACTTGAGTCTCTAATCCATAAGATAAAAGCCAGGCTGTTGGAAACCTTCCAAGAGACTGTTGCTAACTGGCCCTCCTAATCCAGCATTTAAGGGCTAATTCAAGCCAAAGTCCAGTACTTGTCAAAGATTACTTTCCATACTAATCAGGAGTGATATAATGAAACAGTTAACGTCAGTCTTGGAAAAAGACCAGAATTTTGAATTTTAAATCAGGAGTCCATTATCTATGTCTTTCAACAAACCTTTAACCTATGTACACCTCAGTTATCCCACTTTAAGAATGGGCTAAGAGTACCTACTATGTGGTTTTATTGTTGGTTACTGTGTACTGCACAACTCCAGGAGGTGCTCTTTTTGAAGTCTATAATGAAAATGGCAACACTAGGAATTTTGTAACACAGAAATGCTGGCTTTTGTAAGTATTAGATGTAATTGATACATGCAAAGAATTCAGCATGAAACTAGGAGCACTGTTAAGGAATAAAAAGTAGTATTAGTTTCTTGGGAAATTGACTATGATTGGCTGTTGGGTTCTTCTTGGAAACTTAATTCTAAGAGTGAAAGAGCAAAATAGTTTTTGAGCACAGAAAACACTATCTGAAAAATGTAGACATGAGAAAGTATTATTAAGGAAATGGAAAGAATTTTTATATACTGTAGTTCAGAGATCAGATCATAAAAGGTTTTGAGCAGAGTATTGAGGAGTGTGAACTTTGACCACAGGGAAATACATAGTAGGCAACCAAGGTTGAGTTTTAAGGGATGGAGGAGTATCAGATACAGTATGCTGTTTAGGAAATTCATTTTGTCTGAAATGTGAAAAGTGGAATGATGAGTTTAGCAGTAATTTGAAAGTAGTGGTTAATTATACGTCTTGGAGACAGACACAAGTTTGAATCTTTCTGTAATGTTTACTATCTCAGTTCAGTACCATTGTTCATTAAATATGTTTAACCATTCTGACCCTTATAGGTACTCAAGACATTTTAAATTACAGATCTTCCAAATGAATCACTGGAAATATTCAACTTTTTAAGTGTTAGCTGTCTGCTGTATCATTTTGTATGCCTGTCAGGCACTGGGATCACTTTTAAATGAGATTTTATCACAGTAGGCAAGAGCTGGTCCCCCTGTTTCTGCCCTTGCCCCTACAGTGTATTCTTCATTGGATCAGCAATATCCCTTCTAAAAGGAAAGCCTGATTATCACACTCAGATCAGAACCTCCATAGCCTCCTGTCTCCCTTTCCGTGAAAGTCAATACCTACTGTGGTCTCAGTGATCTTATGACCCATTCACATTGTGCCCCATTCCTGGCTCTGTCCTCCTGCTGAATTTCCTTCTTGTCACTTTGGTTCCTCTGTGATTCTGGGCTATTCCAGGTGTATTGCCATTGGGACCTTTGCACTAGCTTGAAATTCTTTTCCTTCTGATATTCACGAGGCTTGATTTTTGGCTCTCCTTAGGACTCTGCTCTAATGTTACATTATCAGGGAGGGTTTCTATAACCATCTAGAATAAAATCATGCATGCCATGTGTGCAACACACACACAGAATCTCTGACCTTGTTAGATTGAGTCTGCCCTGCCCCCATGACAGCACCGTTTAGTAGCTGACATTTATATTTTATTATTTTATTTATTTTCTCCTAGGCTGTATACTCAGTGAAAACAGAGACTTTCTTCTCTTCACTGGTGAAATTTCAGGACTATAAGAGAGTTTAGCAAGTCATTCTGAAATTCATATTGAGCACACATAAATATTTGTGGCATAAATGAATACATAAGGAAGCTAACACTAGATCTTCCACTCTTCTTTCAGGCTGATTGACTGTAACCTGATTTTAAGCAGAGATTACCGAAGTCACCCAAACTCTACAATGACCTTAATAAGCAGACAATTTGACCATGAACTTTTGCATACTTTGAAAGCGTGTTTCTTCTATTTGTCAGCCTTTTACTTAGATTGAATGTCTACCACTACAACCCTCTTACTGTCTGTTTTATGAAAGGAAAAATGTCTAAGAATCTTATCTCTAGTTAGTGATAGACTACAAGGCTAGTGGCTGTGGTAGGAATTCTGAGGGTCTCCATGAGAATGTGGGATCCTCTTGAACATCATGCAGTTTTTACTACAAGCCATCAGCAGCAAATGAAGGCCAGAGAATATTAGTGCAAATGAGTGGAACTCGGCCAGCCTGGAACTATGAGAACCTCTAACCTAGCTTTTCTGTTAACGTTTTCCAGGGCATGAGGCTGTGTTCTAACTCGGAACCCCTTTCCACTTCCTGCAGACTGATATTGCAATGGGTCCCTCCTTGAAGCCTTCCAGATGAGAGTTACAGACTTTCTCCCACTTCTCTGTCAATGCCCCATTCTTACCACCATGCCCCCACCCCAGGAGGCAGAGTTGATGTGAGGTCTGAGCTGAGTTTTGTGTGAAGTAGAGCATGAATTTAGGGTTGCAGTGGCTTTCTTACTTTACCATTCTTTGGCTCTGTGACCCTATTGCCATATCCCTAATTGCCTACAGCCCTTCAATATATGTATACTTTGTGGTCACTGTTATTTTAACATAGGAGCTAATTTAGATAGAATTATTGCTCCTGTGTTTTTTGGTCACTTGAGCCCACTATTGAAGCAATATATGTTCTGGATTGACCATGGAAAGTATGACATTAACATCAAGAAGGAATGTTTTACGGCTGGTAATGCTGATTACACACAACTAGGCTGAGGCCTGGTTTTCTCTTGTTCCTGTTGCAGACAGCCTGTAGATTCTAAAGTAGGCTACATACGTAGATGTGAAAGGCTATGCTTGAAGAACCAGATGCCCCACTCTGATGCATTAGGAGATCTGGGCTTGGCTAGAAATTAGGAAGAAATGTGCTGTCATCGAATTATGCTTTTAAAACCTGCATTGTGTGTGGAAATATTGCATTACAGTGGAATACTTTTCCTCTCAAAAACTGATACTATTGGGTTTTGATTGCAGGCAAGCTTGGAGATTTCTCTGTATTTTCAAGTAAATTTAGATCAGTAGGATGTGAGTTAGATCATGAAATACAATGCAGTGTGCACTCTGGAATTGAAGATAATCACCACATTACCTTGGTAGGGTTTTTTTCAAAGTCCAAATTTTAAACAATGAATCTTACCTAATAAAGTGATTTTGTCAATGAAACAGTTTCCTGAAGATAATGTAGTAAGCAAAATTTAAAGAAAACCTGCTTTAGCAATAAGGAAAAAATTATTTAATCCTTCAAATGTTTTGCTGTTCTTTCTTGTTGGCTATTAGCATGCATAAATGTATACTCAATAAGGACAGGTTATAATTGGACTTTTTATTTTCTGGAATTCAGTTGCATATTTGCTCAGTGAATGAGACAACATGTAGAAAATCCACACACAGATACACTGAATTGTAAATTTTACAAAAGATTGCTTAATCACTGATTAATTCTTAGAAAAATGATTCATCAGAGGTTTTTGTGATGGTCAAACACACACAAACTTTTTTATAATAGTGATAAAAATGAACAATTAGTCATGCTTTGGATTTGGCTCTAATGATGTGATTTTTTTCTATCCTTTCCCCCATCCTATTTTTACCAGTAGGTTGGGACATTTGGAAGTCTCATTGTACAACATGCTGCGATTAAGTCTCTCACCCACATATTCATTGGGATTTCATCTGTTAGCTATGATGGCTCTCCTAATTTCCCACGTGGACCACATAACTGCTGAGACAGAAATGGTGGAAGAAGGAAATGAAACTGGTGAATGTACTGGCTCATACTACTGTAAGAAAGGGGTGATTTTACCCATTTGGGAGCCTCAAGATCCTTCTTTTGGGGACAAAATCGCTAGAGCAACTGTGTATTTTGTGGCCATGGTCTACATGTTTCTTGGTGTCTCT
Source organism: Cuniculus paca (assembly GCA_004365215.1). Taxonomy (NCBI): domain Eukaryota; kingdom Metazoa; phylum Chordata; class Mammalia; order Rodentia; family Cuniculidae; genus Cuniculus; species Cuniculus paca. The sequence goes on along the minus strand of RJWT010000628.1, from coordinate 10,326 downwards.
ATCATCGCTGACAGGTTCATGTCCTCTATAGAAGTCATCACATCTCAAGAAAAAGAAATAACCATAAAGAAACCCAATGGAGAGACCACTAAGACAACTGTGAGAATCTGGAATGAGACTGTGTCTAACCTGACCTTGATGGCCCTAGGATCTTCTGCTCCTGAGATTCTCCTTTCAGTAATTGAAGTATGTGGCCATAACTTCACTGCAGGAGACCTTGGTCCCAGCACCATTGTGGGAAGTGCTGCCTTCAACATGTTCATCATCATTGCCCTTTGTGTTTATGTGGTCCCTGATGGAGAGACAAGGAAGATTAAGCATTTACGTGTGTTCTTTGTGACAGCAGCCTGGAGTATCTTTGCCTATACCTGGCTTTACATTATTTTGTCTGTCATTTCTCCTGGTGTTGTGGAGGTCTGGGAAGGTTTGCTTACTTTCTTTTTCTTTCCCATCTGTGTTGTGTTCGCATGGGTAGCAGACAGGAGGCTTCTATTTTACAAGTATGTCTACAAGCGCTATCGGGCTGGCAAGCAGAGGGGAATGATTATAGAACATGAAGGTGATAGGCCATCATCCAAAACCGAAATTGAAATGGATGGGAAAGTAGTAAACTCTCATGTTGACAATTTCTTAGATGGCGCTCTGGTTCTGGAGGTTGATGAAAGGGACCAAGATGATGAAGAAGCTAGGAGAGAAATGGCAAGAATTTTGAAGGAACTTAAGCAGAAACACCCAGAGAAGGAAATAGAGCAATTAATAGAATTAGCTAACTACCAAGTCTTAAGTCAGCAACAAAAGAGCCGTGCTTTTTACCGAATTCAAGCTACTCGCCTGATGACTGGTGCCGGCAACATTTTAAAAAGGCATGCAGCTGACCAAGCTAGGAAGGCTGTCAGCATGCATGAGGTCAACACAGAGGTGGCTGAAAATGACCCCGTTAGTAAGATTTTCTTTGAACAAGGGACATATCAGTGTCTGGAGAACTGTGGTACTGTGGCCCTGACCATTATCCGCAGAGGTGGCGATTTGACCAACACTGTGTTTGTTGACTTCAGAACAGAGGATGGCACAGCAAATGCTGGGTCTGACTATGAATTTACTGAGGGAACTGTGGTCTTTAAACCTGGTGAGACACAAAAGGAAATCAGAGTTGGCATCATTGATGATGATATCTTTGAGGAAGATGAAAATTTCCTTGTGCATCTGAGCAATGTCAAAGTGTCTGCTGAGGCTTCAGAAGATGGCATACTGGAAGCCAACCACATTTCTACCCTTGCTTGCCTTGGATCACCCTCCACTGCCACTGTTACTATTTTTGATGATGACCACGCAGGCATCTTTACTTTTGAGGAACCCGTGACCCATGTGAGTGAGAGCATTGGCATCATGGAGGTGAAAGTATTGAGAACATCTGGAGCACGAGGAAATGTTATCGTTCCCTATAAAACCATTGAAGGGACTGCCAGAGGTGGAGGGGAGGACTTTGAGGACACTTGTGGAGAGCTCGAATTCCAGAACGATGAAATTGTGTAAGTTTTTATATACATGTGTGTATGTGTGTGTGTGTGTGTGTGTGTGGTTAAGCATATTTACAAATATGAGAGTGTGTGCATCATTTTTTCAACTAAATAGAATACAAGGTGTAGACTAGTTATTGTACAAGACCACTTTCAAACTACAAGTCCTTGCCGGGGTGTCTCTTATCAATATGGACTACACAGAGGCACCCTAATTGATACTGAGACTCTAGTTTTCCTTTTGTCTTTTACGCATTTTAAGCACATTGTAGACCACAGTAAAATGCAACAATTCAACAAATCATTTGAGGTGGGTTGAAAATTTTGTGTTCTATTTTGAATCATATAGTGTTTATATACAGAATTGGACTGTTTAACACATAACAGTTGTTTTCCAACTTTATTGCTGAGTAAAAATTGACAAAGCCCCAAAAGGGAAAAAAAAGAAAAAAGCAAAAACAAAAAAACACAGAACAAACTCTGAAAAGAATGCTGTGGCCAACAAGGCTGATTGAAAATATTTCTGTGACATTTATTTATCTGACATTGTGCTTTTGTGACAATCTAAACTAATGTTTCTGTTTGTATGCTAATGCTTAATTATGCCTTAATCCAGCTTTTATTTCATTTCAGTCCAGTTTTACTTTCCTGTGTAGTGATGAGGAAAGAAAGAAAATTCTATTCAGCCATCCTAGCTGATAAGGAGCAGGTCACAAAAGAAGCAGTAGGAAACAGTTGCTTTTCCTGTTGGCATTTACAGAGTGTTATGAGGTGATTTGTCCCCTAAGAGCTGCTGTTGAGAAATGTCCCTCTATTCTTTTCTAGGAGAGTGCTCTGCACTTGGCTTACCACAATAAGCCAGGAAATTTGACTCAATGAGTAGGCTCCAAACAGGAAACACAGAAAAGAAGGAAGGAAGGGAGGAAAGAAAAGGGAGGGGAAGGAAGGAAGGAAAGGAGGAAGGAAGGAAGACAGAAAAGTAAATTATTGGCAGTGCAACAAAGGATATTATAGTTAATGATTATGTTTGTTGAAGCATGCAAAAAATAAATATATTAATCTAAAATAGTTTTAAAATTGGTTAATTTTTGCACTTGTGATATGTAGTGTGCTCTAATGGCAAGTACATGATCTCTAAGGAGTGGTATGTCATATGTCCTAATGGCAGGTATGCACTACCTGAGTATAATATTTCTCCAAGAATAACAAATCCAAAAGGTGGAGGAGGGATGGGCAAAATGACCAAGTATTCTTGAGAAAGCCTTCAGGGCCTTACAATTTGATGTTGTATTAAAGAGACGAAATGTTATTGAATACAATATCACAATGAAATTTGGCAAAGCATAGATCCACTTTTAGATATGTTTATATGGGGCTGATGTTTTGATTAATATATATTTTATGTTGGTTCTTACATTGTTAATGTTCTACTTATTTTAGATGTGATTTGTTGGAATACTTATTTTACTGCAACTTAGGACATAGTAGCGAGAATTTTTTCACAGGTCTTGCCTTGAATGTGACCTTGCCCAAATTAGCACACATAACCTTCATTTCTTTGCTAGGAATTCTTTTCCATTATATTTTTAATTATTTCAATTTTTGGGCCTTCCTGTAATAGGTAGAACTTGTAATCCACGTGAAAGTGTAATGAACTTAAACTCATTGCACTTAATGAGTAGCCCTTAAATGGAACTACTTGGTGTTTATTTTGCTTATTTGTTTGATTCGGGATTTTTGTCTTATAAAAATTTTGCATTGCTTCCTCTTAATAATAATGGTTCTGTACTTGTTTGAGAGTCAGGGTTTCTCAATCTTTTCTACTGTCCAGGATTTTTACTAAACATGAATAAATAACCTGCTTTGGAGTATAATGCAGAATGACAAGATGGTTAGAAAAAAAAAAAGATTGACAGTGATTTGATGTAATAATTATTCTACCAGATCATATTTAAAACCTTCACACTGAGCAATTAAATTGATTATACTCTTGTTGAAGGAATTCTGGCAGTTGCTAGGCACTGTTTTTAAAAATTTAAAATTTCTTCAAAAATTCTTAAAATTAGAAGAACTGGTGCAACTTGATAGAAATGAGTGTCATCTTGGCAAATGTGTTCTTAAGGGTATTTCACATCAATTGCTGGTTCTTTGTTCTGTGCAACTTATTAGGTTTATTCACTAAGATGAAATTTAACATTTTAGAACTGGCTATACAATTTATTTATAAATGGAATGAGATTAAAGCCCTATAGTTTTCTTCTTTGTAGAATTTTAATTATAAAGAGTTTTAATATGAATTGTATACAGTTTTTATTACTGACAAGGTTTGTAGATGATAACCTGGTCTATTGATTATATAAATTTCTTTGTGTGACTAGGATTTAGTCTTAAGATAACCACCAATGATACAAGCACAAAGCTTCTAGAAAATGTGGTATCATAGATAGGAGTTGCGTTGGCTTCTTAGCAGTAGGAAGCAGTCTTTTATTTTTTTATTTTTTTTTTTTGTTAATGGATCATTTTCCCTCTGATGGTTGTCTCCAGTGGTGGATCTATACAGTCAGATCCATGTAAAAAGTCTGTCATCATATGGTAGAGTTGGATGTACAGACTCGGCTCAACTTTAAGAATGGTTACATGCTTGAGAGATTTCTTTCATTAAAACTTTCAATACATAGATGGGGCTGTTTACACAGCTGAACTTTACTGAGTATTTTGAAATGTCTTTTTTTGGTTTAATGCTCTGTACAAGACCAAAATTTATGATTCTTTTCAAAGGATCAAAAATATATTTGTGGAAAATCTTGTATTTCTATGTTATCTAATTTTTAGACTCCCATCGACTATGGTAAAAATAGTGTCCAATCTGATAAGTCATAGAGATGGAGCAGTATAGCTTCATTGATGCCTTGATTTGAAGAATGAGAGTTCTAATCCTTTTTATTTCATTTCATCCCCATTTTTTCTAATAAAAATATTTTAAAGCAAGATACTGATGATAATGATAATAATAAAGTTTTAAATCACATGGAACCACTCACAATGTTTATAAATGTAGGACAAAACAGAAAGTCTAAAATAGGTTATGTCATTATCCTAACATTTAGTAGCTTTTACCAAAAATACATCCACAGTTTAATTTATAGGTAAAGATGCTAAAGATTTCTAGTATTTTATCTTATTTTTAATGTTAGAAGTCATTTGGATTTACAATATAAGAATGTATAAACTTGTTCATTCATAATGTTACATAAATGAGTTGATTTATTTCAATTTGACCTTTTCTAAAATCAAAATTTATATTTGATTAAAAATGATGATAAATTATGTGATGCTTGTAATCTCTAATACAATGTATTCTCAGAAAAGTATTTTCAAATTACAGTGTAAAATCTCGTTAGTTATATTTAACAGCAAGCATATGCTTTTGTATGAGCTCAGTCGAAGACAAACCCTAAAGCCACGTCAACTAATCTAATCTTTTCAACAGAGATTTCTGTCTAATGTTAAGAACTAATATAAAAGGTAAATGAAAAATATGTTAATTTGGTTGTGGTTTGGTAGGTGATGCTATTCATCAATTTGAAGTTAATGATTGTTTTTGAAAGATTATAGTTTAGTGGTAATAATTATTACAAAATATTGTTTGGGCTTCCAAAGTCTAGTATTAACTGTTCTGGAAAATATTGAGGTTAATTCATTAAAATAGATACCAGTGAAATTTACTTAATTATAGCCCAATAGTAATGTAATTTTGGAAGATAATTCAAAAGCTCATGGATATTTATTATATTTTTAAAATGCAGAGTTGGGAAAAAACAGTACATAAGTTGGAAAATTTAGAAGCATAACACACTTTAAGCAAGTCTACTAGCTATTCTTCACCATAGAATAATATAGTAAACAATAAGTCTATCTACTATTTGTTACAACTATTATAGTTTTATGGGGTGGCTATAACTTCATTAATTCTAGTAAATATGCAAATATATCAGCAATTCTCAAGGTTCTCTGATACTCAGTAGTTATATACATTTTTAGATAAAGGACTAGAAAGAAAATAAATTTTAGTATTATATATAAGTTCTATAAAATTGTTACTATATTGCAGAGAAATAAATACCTTGCTTTTTTTTGCTATGTACATTACTAGCACAATAGAATTCCAAAGAATATTTAATAGAATATGTAGCTATTTCCTTATGATATGGAAATTCATTTTTGTGAATAGAATAAAATATGTAGTACAATAAGACCATCAAATGTAAAAGGTGAAACATAAATATTAAGAAAACCTGAAGTGATCAAAAAAGAGGAGCAGTTGTTTGCTGAGAAAGAAGCAATGATGAAAAATACTATAGGAAATATCATTAGACAAGAAAGGATATTAGTACATACGTACTACCTTGAATTCAGCATATTCAGGATTTAATTACAGTAGAGTTTTATTGGCTACATTTAGATCATTAAAGTTATGCATACGTGATATTTTATGCTGACATAAAATTTTCTTCAGTGATATGTTAATGTAAGAAATTTGGATGGAACAATTCTAGCATTTTAATAGATTTCTGCTATAGTGGTTTACCATTTTAGGCCAGAATATTTATTTTTGTTTAGAGCCAACTACTTATAATCTTCTGCAGACCTAAATTAGAAGAGGTTTTATAAACTCGTATGTTTTTAAAATGCATAAGTATTGAAAAATATGACAGGGTAAGAGCTCAAAACATTTATGAATTATAATTTATTATTGCTAGGAGCCTAAACTGATTTTACCATGTCAACCAGATTGTCATATTAGCTATTTCAATCTTATTTTCCCAGTGCTTATTAGAGTTTGACATTATTTTTAGAATTAGGCAAAGAAATGTCAGCAAATGAGAAAATTTTACAGGTTAGACACACTAAAGTGTTTAAATCATGGGCTCCTTTCTGAGTTATCATTCAAGGCCATCATAGGAACTGATTACTTTTCTCATTCAGAGCTTAAAGAGAATATAGAAATCAGCTCTTACTATTGATGTGTGCCCAGCACTCGGCTAAATTATTATATATAAAATAGAAAAATATACTTATATTCTATGATGGGAGATAATGAGATAACACATAGTTTGATAATTACAAAGATTGTTATGAAGATATTGTGTAATGTGAAAGGGAAAATATTTGGATTTATTTGTGGAGGACAGAAGGTAAAACTGGAAAGAAAAATGGGATGTGCATTTGAGGGTGGAGTCATAGCGTGGTAAGAGAATTGAGAGAGTGGAGAATTTCAATAAGTAGGCAGCTTGTTTTCAAGATGAAAGCATCAATAAAAGTTCATTTTAATGGGTGTTTAAATCAATCTGAGCATATCCCTTAAAGGATCTTTGTTTTTTGTGAACTTTTTTGATAGAATATGAAAAAAAATTTAGAAGATCATTGTTATTAAACAACATACTGTATTCCAAGAACTTTCTGAAATGCTTTTAAAAGTACATTTAATATTGAAGCAGCACAATGAAATAAGTGGCATTTCAAATGATAAAAACTGAATCTCAGAGAAAAACAGTAATTTCTTCAAAGTGCTAGGAAATTATGGGTATAAGATTTAAACCCTGGGCTGTTGGATCTAAAAGCTTTGTTTTATTCTTGTGAATTAGTCGCTGGTCTTCAGGGATAGTTTTATTGTATTTAAATTTATTTAATCCAGTAGACACTTGAACACGTTTTTCCACTACCCTAACTGTATTTTTTTCAGAGTTACCAGTGTAATTCCCACCACCTTGTAAAACCTGTGCAGATTTGACCCTAAATTGTGATATAGGGAGAGATTTTCTTTGCTTTTCTTTTCTGAGGACATCAGTAACCCAGGGAAAGAGACTAATTCATCTCCTTTATCGTGTGCTTAATTCCTTATATACTTAATTCTTTTGAATGGAGCAACCTTGAGGCTCTAACATCTATGATATACTTGTTGTCATTTTGCTGCTCTGTCCTTATTAGCTGAGGTGTGAAAAGTTGCCTGTGAACAATATTGCATTATAGTAAGAACTGTAGATGTTTTCCTGTAAGATATCCTCATCGTATTTGTCATAGCTACTGAAATCTGATCACAGGAGATTCGGTTTTAGAGGTGGGAAAGCCACTAATTCCCTAATACAAGGTAAATGCTGTGCAACTCTTAAATTTTCTCTTAGCAGTAGAACAGAAATGGCTCAGGACCAGGTGGCAGGAAAGGCAAAAAGCCAGACAAATGTAAGGTGAGTCAGCAGCACTAGAGATAATCTTTATAGCTGCCTTGGATAAGCCAACTGAGGAAAACAGTGCAAGACGCTAAGCAGCAGGACTTTATCTGCTGTCTTCCCACAGTGCCTTCCTGTTTCCACTCTGGAAGCACAGAAGTCCAGGAAGACTTGGGGAATGGGCATCAGTCAACAATATGACCAGAATTATAGGAAAGCTCCTTTACTTCTCTCCTGATCAACATACCACTATGTAATGCCCATTTACTTGCCAAAGGTTGAGCCAGTCAGGGTCCTTTCTTTTCACAGGCCTACGTAGCTGTCTTACTGTACAGCTAGGCTAAGTAAATAATGCTTTTTCATTTCCTGCCCTTCTACTGAGGACTCAGGTCTCTAGATGGCATTTTATTTCATTTTCATAATGTCTACATGGGGTTGGATATAGCAGTAAGCATTTACTCTTTTGTGATAGTTGACAGCAGGGTAACAGGCAAAAACACAGGTAAAAGTTGAACTTGCATCCCTTTACTTGCAAGCTAGTGCTCCCAGTGATGGGACAACCAGAGAGATTTCATCACACCTGAAAATTCAAATAATGATGAAATAGCCCAGGATATTTTTCAGATAGAGATTTCTGGGTTTTGTATGTTGGTTTTTCTTCAGATTTTAAGCGTGAATGATCTGGAGTTCTGAGTATCCTGAAACCAAGTGTGAGTCTTAAAATCAGGGCCACCCCATTTTTCAATGTTAAGCTTCCTGAAGATATACATGGACTTAGGAGAATCCCACAACTTGGATTCCACACCCAAGTTTGAGCTCTGTCCCGGTCCCATCACTGCTTTGTAACTTTCAGGAAGTTACTTAAGCTTTGAGTTGGTTTTCTCATCCATGAAATGAGAAAGATAATGGTAGTGGTGATAATGGAGGTGGTGGAGGAGGAGGTGGTAGTGGTCACAATGGAAGTGAAGGTGGTGATGCCAGTGGCGGTGGTGCCTTTGGCTGTGTTGGGGTTGTAGAAATGGTGGTTGTTATGATGTGAAGAAGGTGGGGCTAGTGGTAATGATAGAAATGGAATCGGTGATGGTGGTAATGACTATGGGACAGAGGTGGTGGTTGGGATCGTGGTAGTGGAGTTGAGGTGGTGGTGATGGTGGCAGTGAGGGTTGTGGTGATAGCAATGATAGTATGATTGGTTAAGAGCAAGGCTTTATGCTACTTTGATTTAATATTTATAGTTTATATAAAGTACTGTTGCTGTGCTCATTTTACAGACAAAAGATGAGTCTTAAAGACTAACTTTATCTGACTCACATAAGTATTAAGAGAGGTATCTAAAATTCATCAATAGGACTGCCTGACTATATAGTCAGCACAGTCTCATTAGGGCCTTTAAAGGACATGTGTGTTTGAGGACATAGTATTGTGATCCTGGCTTCAGTATATGCCTATGTAACTCAGAAAATAGGAAAAAAGAGTGGCCACTTACACTCTTTGGTATTCTTGAACATGCATCAAGTATACCGCATCCCCATTCCTACTGTCCATTAACCTAGAAGAGTCATAAAGACTCAAAAAACAGAAGCAAGAAAATGCAAAATTTTACAATTCCTTCGCACACCTGATCTATTCACGTGACATCTATTCTTCTCTAAGAATATATATTTTTCATTGTTCCTCAATTTATAAAAGGAACTTCATTATTGTGAGCTTTCTGACACTTCCTCCCCTGACTCTATAGCATGTAACTTCAAGTAGGTAGCTGAAGAATGAATATAGCTTTTCCCCATATTTAAAGTAGCATTTTCTTGGCCCATTTTTATGCTACAGGGCAATATAAATTAATGATAACTGAGAATTACTGTCAGAGATAACTTGCTGCTTCGTGTCAGCTCTACCAAGAAATTTTAAAAGCTTTGTTCTCTGACTCGGGGGGGTGATCAACAGAATTATTGATTAAAAGACTTTCCTTGAAAAAGTGACCCTCATGAAAGCTCATCTGATACCTTCAATTCCAACTTCTACAGCAAATGCAGTTTTTTCATGTGTCATTTTAAAGGCAAGTTTCAAATCACCTTGTTTCTGACTTACATTCTTTAACAAGATGAAGAATCCCACCTAAAATGAGATGACTATCCAAAGGCATCTCACATGCACTTTATAAAAACCATTGCTTAGGTGTAAAAACATTGATTTCGGGAAAAATTTATTTTGTTTTATGTTTTCAACTTTTTCAGGCAAATTGTTAGTCTGTTTGGAGTAGGCCAATTGACAACATGTTTAGAAGTATAGTTAAATATAACCTTTGATAGAGAAACTCACAACACTTACACACACCACACATTATTTACAAAGAAAAGAGGAGAAAATAAAATGAAGTCATGTTTACATACATTTTACTTCTTAGGGTACAAATAAGACAAAACTTACAAAGACAGCCTTCCTTCTTGTATACCAGGCATTACAAACTTGACACATTTTTGAACGAGCTGTTTAAGATCATGTGTATATCTGTGTGTCTAGGGTTTGTATATGTGGAGAGACAGAGACAGGCAGATTGAGGAGAGAGAGAGAAAGAGAAAGGG
>RJWT010000627.1:0-61674 GCA_004365215.1 Cuniculus paca | reverse complement strand
ATATATTTTTTTTTAAAGCAAAACAGAAGAAAGAATATAAATGATACAGAATTTAAAAAAAATAGTAGGAAATTAACAATTTCTTTAAGTGAGTCAGTTCTCAGCTTTTGTATTTTTCTTCTTAATCTTATCTGCTTTATGGTGCATTGAATCACTTCTGGATTTGTTACCTTGGTTTTCTGTTTTGTTTTTGTATTTCTGTGGTTTTCATAGCCAGTGTTAGCTGGCAGAAATGGTTTTAGGAATGAAAATATTTTTTATAATCTTTTTTATTTTATCTTAAATAGTACTCTGAGCTAACTTGTCAATTTTGTTAATCTTTCCACAACAATTTTAGATGGTCAAACGGAAAGAGGTACAGTTTGGTCAGACCTGGACATGGTGATCACAATGCAAAACTTGACATCATAACAAGATAGTTAACTGTAAGTAGCAGTAGAAAACACAAGCACACATGGGAAATTACTTCTAGATTTTTTTCTAGATATTTAAATATTGAAAACTCCACTTGCCATTAAGAATATTTTAAAATATACTGATTTTTTTTCAAACTGGTAATGTGAAAAATAGTTAGATTTTGAAAATATAGATTTAATTAAATCATTAATAGGTAGAGCTAAATATTATCTAAAATAGTCACAAAAATACAGTCTCCAGTTCCTCAATATTGTTCTCAATCCTAGATATCACATAAATGTTTGTCCATCTGTGCACAGGCAGACACACGTCTGCGTTTGACTACTTGCTATTGCGATTTTGAAGGAAACATGACTGGTGGCTAGAATCCATAAGAATGGTGAAAAACACGACACTATCATGACATAATGAAGTGAGAGAACACATACATGTTCTTCATTTAGCACTTGCCCCCACTGGCTGAAAAGTATACTTAAACTTTCTTTTAAGGCTTTCCAGACATCCCGACACATTTGCTCAAAAAGATGAACAAGTTTCCTAAAGCCATGTGAATATCTCCTGACAGTCACTATGGTTTCTAAATCCTTGACTGCACGCTTTACTGTTTGAAGACGTGTCCTGGTGACTCTACATGCTATTACCTGCCTCATTCCAGTTTGCTTTACAGTTGCCGCCAGCCCATTTTGCTTTCATCTACACTACACACAGGGTCAGATATTTCTGCGGACAGTCAGGCTGCACACTGCCACAGCACTGCTTCTCCAGGCACTTTGATAACTGTGTAGAGAAGGGACTACTGGGGAACAGAACCTGTCATGGAGCCTCATACCGAGTTTGGAAACGGTGCAGTATCAAGATCTAGGATACATTCAAAGTCACTCAAGGGATGTTGTCTTAAGTCTCATGTAGTCCAAGAGATTTTCCACAAAAAGATATGGAGGATCATTGTAGGAGAAGTCATTATGGAAGAAATGCATTGTGTGTGTGTGTGTGTGTTACACGTGTGTAGGGAGAGAAACAGAAATGTTGAGATAGAGGTATGTGTTTGGATGTTTCACCACTACTCTAATATTCAAGGAGATTGGTTTTTGTTGTAATAAATGGACAATTTACCAGTACATCGAATTTACAGAGTACTGAGAATTTCTCCATTCTTTATTAATTCGGTTTACACATACAATGATGTACTCTATTGAAATATAACTACGTCATCTTAGAGTGAATCACTCAATTTCAGTATTATGTAACGGCAGCACATAATTTCCAATATCTTTCTGTGCTAATCCAAATTTGAACTTCTCTCGCTCCCCACACCACCTTCTAATTCAAATTCAGTTCATGATCCATGTTCAAATTTATGAATCGGTAATATTTATTTAAAAAACAGAATCCAAAGAGCTAAACAGTTTCATGTCAGATTTTGTAGTCAAGAGGGAAAAAAATGAACTTTTTTCAGTTCAATACCAAACATCTGAATGCTGGGGTTCCTTGTCAGGAATTTATTGATTTTAGAAAAGAAATAGGTTTCCAAATAAATACATAAAAAAGAAACAAATAAATAAATATAATATAATCTATCTGAAGTTCAAATACGTCTTGAAAGTAGGTAGTGTTGTGAGTGGTTTTTTGGATTTTTTGTCTTTTTGAGGCAGGGTCTTGCTATGTAGTTCAGGCTGGCCTTGAGCTCACTTTGTAGCCAAGGCTGGATCCTGTTTCCTCAATGTCCTGAGTGCTGGGATTACAGGTATGTACCACCATGCCCAGCTAATGTTGTGAGTGGAAATTCCAACATTGTCTCTAATTTACAAAAAAAGTGAATGAAAGTAATCTTTTATCATGCATGTAGAATTGGAGGTTGAATAATTACATTTTGGGGAAAAGTATGTACTCTCAATATTATTAAATTTCATAATAACAAGTTGCTGCATTTACTGTGATTTATTTATAACAACGCTTCAGACAGGAACTGGAGATTAACTTCTCAATTTGTCAAATTTCAATTTTGGAAATACAGATATATTTTGGTTCTTTGCTTTTGAATTCACTTCTCAAGTATCTTTTGGAAAGGGATAAATGCATATATATTTTCAGAAAATAGCAAAACTTGGACAGTATATCACTTTACAGATCAAATATAAGGCAAAAGATTAGTGATCCTCAAGAGGATTCTGGAAAATGCCACTTGTAAAATATTTCTTTTCAATATTGCAACCATACTCTCAGCAATATTACCATTAGGAAATATTGAATACTGAACATTCTTAAGGAATGAACATTGCTCCAGTATGGTCAGTGTATCACTGAATTCTCCATGGGACACGGCAAAATAGTCTTCGTTCCCTGGTGTGAATGCCCCCTTACTCAAATGGTGAGTTATCAATCACAACACCTACCATTCAGCTGTAGATACGTCTGTCATGGTTCTATCCCACCAAACTTGTTGACTGTCCATCTTGGCTGCATAACCCAAGCAGATGCAAGGAAGGCAAGGGTAGGGTGGGAAGGTGTCATGTGTATGTTAGATGAGAAGTGGGTCTCTTGCCATGTGAGATCACACCCACTGAATTCCAGATAAAGCAATAGTTTTCCAGACCATTTTTGTTGCTCATGGACAGAACCTGGCTAAAAAGTAAAATGATACAAATGGAGAAGAGAGGAGTGAAAGACAGATTCCTAATGACATCATTCAAAATTCTGGATTCCACTGCATGTAAAGGTTGTATACCTACTTGTGTTTTCTCATTAAAGAGTCTAGACCTACGTGATCAGGGGATTTTTCCACTTCAAAAGAAAAGAGGACTACTACTACAGGTATTTTATCCCAAATACATAGCTACACGCTGCTCGAATCTGAAGACTACTAACAATTGTAAAGATGGGGACAGTCAAAAGGAGAATCTATTTTGGAGCACACATTGTTGTCAGAGGGAAAATACTTGGAGGTCATAGGACTGGGAATCTTGTACAAACTTGGGTTGAATCTATGGTCACCTTGGGTGTGAAGTACCAGAAGGTAGAAGAAAGGTGCAAAAAGAATGAGAAGTATGAAAATCAAACTTTCCCATCACTTAATGATGCTCAAAAGAGTTTCAGAGAAATCTTATGTTTTGATTTAACTACATTTTAGATACTTAATGGATTTAGAAAATGAACCCTGAAAGATTTTGCCTTTAGGCTGCTGTACTTTGAATTTTGGCAATAAAAAGTAATCAAGAATAGAAAAACCTGGACTGTAACATTGTGGTCCAGATTTTTGTTTGTTTTAATGTCCTTTTAAAAATTAAACAGTTTTGACCAAGTAAGTTCTAGTGTTCAATAAAATAGAATCTCTAATGTTGCAGTCAAGTCCTACTGATATTCTTCCATCCTAAGACATATTTAAATGTTAAAATATGATCAGGAGTTATTGTGTGCACTTTCTGCACAGGTTGGCTATAACTATTTCAGCAAAAATTTAATACTACACCCATATAAGTTGTTACTGTTATCATAAGAAAATATTGTGAATCCAATTTTAAATTGGTGACACCTGCTAAGAAAAATAAAAATCTCATAATTTTTCTCAAACTAATTTGGTGAAAATCATAAATGTTAATATTTTTGTCATTACAGCAAATTCTCACAAAACATATGCATGTTTGCCCCTCTAATAGGCAGAACAGAATATATGACTTCAAGTTCTGGTAAATGGTCAGGCTGAAGCAAGGAAGGGCTGGGATTTCACTGGGAGTATTAACAGTTGTGGGAAAACTAACAGTGAGGGAGTTGGAAGGCAATTAAACCAGAGCTCATGGCAACAGACTTGAATTTCAGAGGGGCCACCTGGCTATCTTGTTCTCAGTCACTTTCTCTCCTATTTCATTTTCCTCATTTGAACAGGTCAACAGTCATCCAAAGATTTCATAGCATCTGAGGCAAATTATGCCATTCCTTTATTTGTAAATTTTAAAGTATTCACATATTTTGTTTTTAGCAATCAAAACATTCAGCTTCTACCATCTTTTCTTTTCTTGATTTTTTTTTTAAGTCAAAGTAGTCTGGGAGTCATTAGGTGCCAAATGCTTTCATCAGGCCTATAAACAATGGAAGATTCCATGGTAAATGCAGTTACTTCTCAGGAAATTTCAACAAAACACATTTTCACTCATTTAAAGCTATCAGAAATAAATCTTGAGGTCTTTTAAGAAAGGTGCACTTTAGACCCTAGGAAGCTGACACAGTACTGAATTTCACAGAAAAAGATCACAAAAGCTCCCCTGCATGGCCCATAAATTCTGGAGGTTCTTGGAAGTTTTGACATGTGTCTTGGTATAGGAGCAATTCTTCTTTGTCTCACTATTTATCTCTTGTTATAGAAACTGGGTTAAAATATGAGAACCAGGGGATAAGTTCTCAAGAAGCGACATAGATTTAATCAAAGAGGAAAAATGGAAGTCAGGTTATTATCTAAAGGAGAAATCGAACTGTTGTTTAATCGTTTTTCAACATGGTATGCCTTGAGACCAAATTTTTTTCCTGACAAATATATTTCCACCCTGAATTATTGTGGCTTATTCTATATTACAATGATTCCTTGACCTTTCTTATGTAAGCCAGTCACCTTTAAAAATTTACCTGATGGGTATTACGATTACTCACATGCTTAGACTGTAAATGTAAAATTAGGAAGTAAATATCACCACATATGCTGGTATGACTAATGGCATTCAGATGTTCTGAAAATTGTTTCTGTTCAACATTCCTTTCCTCTTGTTTGCAAAATAAAGCTCTATGAGGTCTCTAATGAGATCTCTAGTGGTGTCCACTGATTTGTCGTGAGAAAAATGTGACTCTAACAAAAACATGATTGCATGCACACAACAGTTGATAACACAATATCGTAATGTGGTTTCCACAGAATCATAATTCAGAGACACCTGTCTCACAATAACATGGGATACTTGTCACAAATTTAGTTCTCTTGTCGTCATTTCCGTCTACCCAATTTGTGAGTTAGGTAGTGGATGCCGGCTCTCCTTATGTCATTCCAAATGACCTCAATACTTGAAAACTGCTACTTTATGTCAGGACAAACTGATGAAGTTTCATTGGAACTTGCCACGTATTTGAACTGAGGAGGAAGAAGATAAGGCAACAGCAGGTCTCACAGAGGTGTTGTTCAGTGACAGACTGGTAGATATGCCCTCTGAGGCAGCAGGAGAGCCCTGTAGTACTAGCCCAGGAAAGGACGCTGGTCCCTGCACTCTTGGTCACTTCTCAGAAGTGCTTCGATCTGTCTTTGCCTTGAGAGTAAGTCTGTAGAGGCATAGCAAAATCTGACCTACATTCTAGAACGCCGGAACTTTAGAGAAATCAAGAACCTGGGAAGGTTGTTGTTCAAGATTGTTTCTCAAATATTACAGCTGGAAGACCCAAAGATAGTGCCTAAGCAACCTAACATTGAAACTAATAGTCCTGGGCTGCAGGCAAAAAGTTCTCAGAGGTCAGCTGAGGGCAAAAGGAAATTCATCATCCAATGCAACATCAATAGACCAGACACAGCAAGAAGCCTTCGCTGAAGTGAGAGCATATCGAACTAATGCTTAAGTGTAACTCAGCCTGTTACTGTTTCGAGAATATGCTTAGCTTGTTTCAGAGACTTAGGCTGAGGGTAATGCAACTGAAAACAAATTATTTAGAAAACATAAGTAAAAACCTTTCACCAATATGCATGAGGTTATCTTGGGGCAGAAGGGGAAGCAGTAGTAGGGACTGAGGGGAATGGGCGGCTAGGGATTTGTGCTTGTGGAGTGAGTGAACATCAGGGAAAAAAGATTCTACTTTATGAAATATGTTCCAAGAATCTGCCAGAACTTGAGACTTTGTGTTGCAAAAACTTTCACACTCAAAAGTCCATGGCAATTAATCTAGTTATTGTTTGAATTTATATTATATTTGATGATACGTATCTGCTTGGCTGACTGTTGATTCCTTTCTTGGCTATTGATGGTTTGGGGGATGCTTTTCTAATACTTCAACCTCAGGCTGAGTGCTTTGCCAAATATTTAATCCTTGGCTACGAAGTCATTTCTAGTGAAGATTCCCGCTGTCACAAGGTAGGAATTAGAAAGCCAGTTGAATACAAATGACTGTATTGTTCAAAAGCAGTGCCAGAGTTGAAGGAGAAAGTTTATGGACAGGAAAATGGCCATATTAATTAAAAAGCACTGTTAGAAATAGCATCAGTAGCTGATGCATGCTTTGCAGAACAGTAATGAGCATCACCACACAGGATGCTCAGCCAGCTGGACTGCCTCGGAGTGTGTTATGTGAGAACGGGTAGCAAAGCATCTACCCACCCACCCTCCTTCCCTCCTCTGTGTTCAGGTTTTCCTGTATGAGACTCTGTTTTATGGTTTCAAGAATTCTAGGTGATATCAAGTATTACACCAGGAGAAAGGGGACCTTTGATTTATCAGTTAAAAATTTACTGTCTAGTAATACACTCTTCTCAGCGTGGAGATGACTTACCTGTAATTTAAGGAAGATTTGAATGAAACTTTTCATTCTATGAAACTTTTTTTCATTATGTTGCAAGAACCTCCTGAATTGTTCAATTTAAAAGACAGGGAGTTTTCATCAGGAAAGCTGAAGTAAACATGAAAATAAAGGTAGGGCGTGTGTGTTTCAGGACATCCTATCTTCAGGAAATTATGTTAAATTATATTAAACAGAATCAAGCACCTTTGATCATCTCCCACGGGAAATCTATTGTCTCACTTTTCCAAAAAATTCGAGGTAATAGCCATGAACAATGTCAGTTTTTCTTTATCTTTGATGGGTCTGAGTTCCTGTTCCTGCTGAACAGTGGATCTGACATAAATCCAGTGTCCTGTCTGTGCTCCTTTGTTCCAGGAAAGACGTGTCATTCGAGAGGCTGGCATGGTGCAGGGTTTGGGGAAGGACTATGTTTGCATGGGGTTCCCGCCCTGGCATCAACTGGGCAGGTGGCTTAACCTCAGTATCCCTACTTTTGTCCCCACAGCCGAAAACTGACACATCATGTCAGTGAGTTACTGGGAGTGTGGCACTCTAAGGAGAAGTAAAGAAATTTCAAATACCCCAATTTCTCATGTTGCGATCATTTCACGGAGTATTTATGAGTCATCTATGGCAGAACTGAATAGAACTGCTGTCGGAGGTGGGGTTACCCGGAAGGCAGAGCCAGTGTGGTGCTCAAGTCTGGAAGCCCTCGGTGTGCCTGAAGCCCTTTGTCGGTCTACGCCAGGAGCGTCCATCCTGCAGGAGGTCTGGTGCCTGGAGGGTGACACGTAAGCTAGCGCCCATATCCAGTCCCTGTTGTGCCTTCACTGCTGCTTCCAGCGGGTCCAGCACTGCCTCGGTGTGGCCACTGCCATGACACCAGTCCCTTCCAGCGGACTGTGACCTTACATGGGTCCCTGCCAAGGCATCCACCCGTGAGCTCCACTTCCAACTGCTTCCTTAGTCTCTTCACACAACAGCAGGAGCGATCTCTGTGAAACTTGGAGTCTGTTTATGACACACTTAGCTCAAAGCCCCGAGAACCTCTCCTTTCTTACAGTAGAATTTGAGTCTAGAGTTCTCCCTCTTAGCTCTCCGCGTTGGCCGGTGATGCTCCCTCTCCTGCCCCTTTCTCCGGCATCCTTTTAGCGCACAGATAGCCAAGCACGCGTCCTTCCCTGTGGCTGCTGCTGTCTCAGCCGAGAGCGCATGGTCCCAGGGGGGCAGGCCCAGCTCCTCGGTGCCTCCCTGGCTTCCCTGTACCTTGACCACACTTCATCAGAAGATCATGTCTGCCACCTGGCACTCCATTTCTCTTCTGCCTGAATATTGCTGCAAATAGTACTTGCCTCATCCGACACGGTACTTGTTTAAAGATTCTATTTCTGTGTTTCCTAGAAGACGAGCCCCAGGATCTCTGTCTAGAACAGTGCTGAGTACTGAGTCACTTCTCTCTAAGTGGGTGCCTGAAATGTACTCAACACGGAAGCTTTAGGAAAGGGCCACTGGGCCAGATGTGGGAGGCTTTGAGGTGATAAGAAGAGTGAGGCTACGGCTCTGTGTGGGCAAAGACACAGCAAGCTGAAGAACAGAAAGAGAGGAAACTGGAAGCAGAAGACCTTTCCAAGCTCCCTCTGCAGGTTACTGATAACCAGAACGAAATTCACGTACCCTGTTTTAGACTTGTGAGGGGGAGTGGAAGGATTATAAAATGACTAGCTTATAGCTATATGGAAGAATATTTTGCCTGGAAAGAATTCCTGGTTTATTGTGTTGAAGTCATAGACTTGATGACCTTTCCGGAAATAGCTGGAGGATCATAATTGCTGGAGAAAATTCTTTTGGGGACAAAACTTTTAGGTAGCTGAAATGAAAAGTGAGATTTTCTTGATCTGCATTTTTCTCCTGTCCTGTTTTAGAGACAGTCCTTTCTTTGTATTTTGCATCAAATGTCAGCAAGACATTTTTGAAATGCTTGAAATGATTGTTTTCTCTTTCCTTGGCTGTGCGTTGCTTTCCCTGGCTGCTTCTGTTAAGCAACTCGAGCAGTTTCCTTCTGGCTTGTGGCCTCTCAGTTGAGTGATGACTGCATCTCCTCTGTTGGGGACTCCAGAATGCCAAGCCCTGCCTGGAAATCCTGGAGCTTGGGCGGGCCACTGTCATCCCCAATATGAAATGGAAAGTTTACTTTTGGAAAACACACACGTTGAAAGAAAGCATTGTTTTACTTAAACATGGGAATAAAGCATAAAAGCAAAATATCATCCCCCAAATGAGAACTCTGCTGAAATAGTTGAATTAGGGGAAAAATAAATGTGTCAATTTCTTAGGAAGATAAAGAGTGTTGCTAAGGGAAAGCATGCTGACAAGTCTTGAACTCTGTTACAGTATTATTTGTAAAGATGTTTTTTATTCCCTGATTATAGTTTAAATCACTTCTCTATGAAGCAACAAATTCGCTTGGACTTTGAGTTCTTTGCAATCTAGCCAAGAGGAGTTGGAGGGAACACAAGTGCAGAGCATTAAGTTCTAGTTTGTGTAAGTTTGTCCCCAAGGTGTGCTACATTTTGGCCAAAATGGCTGCTACTGCTCCTGCAGGTAAGTTGTCCATGGGAAAGATGGTGGTTGGAGTGGCATCAGGGAGAGGGGGCGAAATCTGGCACAGTGGAGGCGGTCGAACTCTTGTTCAAGGGCCCTCAGTCTATGATGGGGCTGCCTGATTTTCCTTCTGACAGATGAGCTGTGATAAGAGATCAAGAACCTGATATAGGGCCTTGGTATCAGGATATGCCTGATATCTCTGTGGACTGTACGGTAGAGTTTGCACCGGTGGAACTCACATGTCTCATGAGTTTTAAGGTCATACCAGGGCTCAGGATGAGTTCTGAGACTCCCAAAGAATAACCATGTTATGTAGAAAAGTAAATTAGGCATGGGGGTGGAGGAAATTGATAAGACTTTGCAATATTATGGGACTATAAGAAGGCTAATCTTTTTGAGAAAATGAGCAGTCATTGATTTGAATGCCATGATCAAATCTTCATTTTTGTTTCATAAGCAATTCATTATACAGGTACAGAATGTAATACAATATCTCATAGCTTTGTTCCACTCTTTAGAAATAATAATTTCATATTCTTCTTCTTACAGAACAAGAACTTAAAAAAATCCTCAAAACCTGCTTAATGTAGATTTGAGTGTTGTATATAAAGTTGAAAAGTAACAGAAAAATCATAAAATGATACTAATATCAAAGAAGAGCAAATTTGAGTGGATGCCTGAAGACATGAATAATACCAGATTTCCTCTCTCTTTATATCTACAACATCTATAGACAAGTGTGTGTTTCTTCTTATATACACATACTTACAACAAGGTGCAATTTATAAATTAGGCACAATAAGAGGTCAGTGACCATGACTCAAAAGAAAATGGAACAATTGTAACATGCTGCAATAAAAGTGAAGTGGGTGCTCTCTTTTTCTTTCTGTCTCTCAAAATACCTTACTGTACTTCACTCAACCTTCTTGTGATGACATTTGAGAGGACACAAAGGGACAGGTTGCGGATAACTAAAACCACAGGAAATAGATTTAGAAATAAAAAGCTTGACATGTAGAAATCCTAAAGTTCCTTTGTGAAACTTTATACATAATATTGTTTGTGGACTATTTATTTACTAGTTTCCTGATTTTAAATTCTTATTGATATGAGGGGTGGCAGAGTCAGGGGAAGGGAGAGAGGAGAGGCGAGCAGAGGTGTACACAGTGAGTACCAAAGACATGAGCTCTGTGATTGTTCAGACAGGCAGTCAGATCCATGTGACTGGGGATGGTTAAACCACTTTTCTTCAAATTCTGTAAGTTAATGAATAAAAAACACTTAGAAGATTTTCATTGAATTTGGCTATATTTTCTTTCTTCAATGGAACTCTAATCTTTCCATGACTGAAGTTTATAGCTTCAGCCCTACTTGATTTATATAAGCAAAAAGAAAAATCGTAGCAGTATTTTTTATAACTGGAGAAGCATATTTATTCCATTTTCACATAACTCACAAGATTTTGCTTAAGCCTTCAAAAGAAATTCCATTTTAGACTAGACACTAATGTGGAAACCTGGAGGCCACGTGTCTCTTGTACTGAGAAGACACAGTGGGGGCAAACAGGGAAGGAATTAAGGGATTGTGGTCTTTCCACAGCAAGAGGTAAAGTAATTTATTAAGTAATTGGGACATGTTTCTGGATCATTCCACATATATTTGTACATCCATTTTCTAATTCTGTTTATTTTGCAATTAATTTGCAAAATGTAAATTCTACGTTTAGTTGAGTAGCTTGTTAATACAGGTTAATATTTGGGTTGTACAATTGAATGCATCATTTTATAGTTTTATGAAGAAAAGCAGAAGTTACAATGTGGATGTGTATTTAGTTCAACACTAACCATTTCCAAAAGGTAGGTGGAGAGCGGTGAGCGTCTGACTTTCCAGACTCCGTTTCTGCTGCATGCGGAGCTCCCAGGGCCCTCAAAGGGGTCGCTGCACAGAAACCAGACTCACAATCCAGGGAGAGAATGAAAATCTGCCGACAATTGCCAGTTGCGGAGTCTCAGCCAATTTTTATAAACTTGGAAGTTGTCCTTTTAGATTTTTATCAGTGAAAAATGTCTGGAATGGCTGGAGTTACTTCTAAAGGCTTTCATTTCTTTACATTTGTGCAGACTAATATAAGTTGGAAAATCTTTGGTTTTCATTAAATGAGTCCCAATTATAATCCATACAGCGTTAATATTAATATTTTCTTCAGGGACACGTAAAACATTTTTTTTATTTCTACATTATTATAATTGTACTGTTTTAAGCTTGGAAAGATTCTAGTAAAGCGGAGAGTTCATTTATTTTATGGGGAAAATATTTTAAAATATAATTTTATTTAATTAAGTTTGCACATTCTTCTGCTTAGGGTGTGATACTTTCCAGGGTGAAATAAGAAAGCCTTCAAATGTGCTTCCCAACTGTTTTCCCTCAGTTTCCAGCCAGCCATCTGATCACATTAGGAAAAGACAGGAGGCACTGGGCTTCCCGCCATGACCAACAACGTCAGCCTTGGTGAAAAACATCACCAGAGAAATACAGCTCAACCAAACATGTGCTCTGCCTTGTTTTTTTGAATACATACAACCTTAGGAAAACCAGCGGAAGCCTATGCCACAAACTCAAGCAATCCTGAAGAGACAGCAACAGCAAACATCAACATCGTGAAGTGGTTGTCTTCTTTACCATCAAAGTCAATGACAAATCTTGTTTGAGAGAAATTTTTATGTTCAGAAAAAATTGCCAATGACATTTAAATTGAAATGTCATGTGCCCTTTATGGTAAAGTGTAGGGGCATTTGTCTTGCAGGTATGTTTGTGTGTTCGGCACAGAATCACTTAGTTCAGGAGCTGATGGCTCTTGTAAGAGCAATCGATTTGTCCTCATTCACCTGGAAGGCAGTGCTGGGCAGAACCAGTGAGCAGACATGGGGCAGGACATGTGTCTCTGTGTTTTGTAGTGGGAAAACAGTTCTTCATGATGTCATGATAATGAGCTAGTCATTAATTTAGTCCACACATTGCAATGTGGGTAACTTGCTTCATTTTTGTGCCTTGAATTTGGGTTTTTTTTCTCTCTACCTTGTGTACAATACAAGATATTTGTGTTTTCTTATGAACAGAGCATCAGCGGGATTTTGCTGCCCCTTGTAACATAGCCTGGCAGCTGCAGTGAGTGCATGCGTCTGCCACATTGATGTCATCCATCCTCACAGCTGTTGTTGACAGATCATTTCAAATGTCCAGGGGTGGGCAGAATGTAAATGATTGTTGCCCACAGTACATAGAGCTGAGCTGATGAGTTTTGACATTGGATTTTTATCAGCATCTTCTGTGCTTTTTATGTGATGCTTCTGCGAGGCTCAACATGTGCTTACAAGATTCAAAATATTATTTCTAATTATTGAAATATTAAGAATGCAAACCCTTTGCCAGGGTGACAAATCTAGGCCAAAAAACAGTTTAGGCAGAATACTTGTCTCAGGTATGGCTCCAATTCAAAAGAAAATAGTGAAATATTCCACAATTTAACTATATACATACAAACATACAAAACACAGTATTTGTATATTTCTGTAATATACAATATGACATATGTAAAATACTATACCCAGTTGAGTGTACTTTTTTTTAAATTCTAGTGTCATAAAAAAGACTCCCAATTGCTTGTTTGATATCTCTCCCTTCTGTCTCTGTCTCTGTAAGACTAGAGGACTTTTCTCCTAAAATTCTATCCTGGAATATTATGTCTCTTATATTCTGTGGACTACTTTATTCTACAAAACAATGCTTTTGAAGGAAGTAAAAAGAAAGTTTGAGGGGCTGATAGTAAAATGAAATGTATTAGCATATTCACGTACATACACTTGCAGGATATATGAACAGATTTATTCACTATGAGTCGAACTATGGAGCATCTTAAGTGAAATAAAATTATTGGTTATGTGAAAGATTACAAAGATAAGAGGAATTTTGAGGCAGTTATCTATAAGGGAAGATAATTGGAGGTAACTGTATGGTTTGATGTAGCATAGTTCTTCTGCCCTTTGCCATGTGCCCTTTTTTTCTGACATCATCACATCAAACATTAATTTCTGGAAAAACCTTTCATGAATATAAATCCCCAGCATTTGAAATTTTTTTTGCAATCTGCATTTTAGTGACAAATAAGGAGGAGGGGATCTTTATGCCAGGATGTTGCTAGGTTTGCTTTGTTTTGTTTAGATGACAAGAAAATAGAGCATTTGAGTCCACAGAAAAGTCGTATTTGTGGAATACTTGCTTTGGACTGTTCAAATAATAAATGCCACGCTATTCAAAGTTATCTTTTATCTCCTATGTCTATTTTCCCTACCTTTAGAGGTTTTATACAGTCCCATAACTTAAATTTCTGTGTCTTCACTGATTACTTGAACATGTATCTCCATCCCAGAAATAATTCTCATGCAGCTGCCAGAGCCCCTTCCACTTGGCCCTCGAAATAAGATCATCACACTGTGGACTGCTTCAACCCCTACTCCCACCATCTTCTCTATCTCAAAAAATAAAATGTTTGCCTTACTCAACTGGTTGCTTGGGTAAAATAATTTGAGATTTTTTTTTCTTTTTATTTCATATGTTCTGCCCAGTCTGCCAGCGAAACTTACTAGAAAACTGCATCTTGCATCAAATCACACCTCTCCCCTTGCATTGCTCTATTACCAACCTGGAACTATTTCAAAAGGCTTTTAATTGGCACCCTATTTTCAACCCTCGGATAGCAGAGTCTCAGTACAGCAGATAGATTCTTCCCATTCTTACAACTTGAGTTAGATCATGGAATTGTTCTTCCTAACAGCCCAGGAACCTATCTGAAGTGTCTCATTTATCCCCCAAAGTCTTTAGCAAGAGTTCTCAAGTTCAACATGATCTCATTCTCCAATCTCTTCCAATGTCTTCCAGAATTTCTCTTGCCACACTGGCATGCTGAGCGTATCTCTGCCCCTGAAATCCTAGGGGTTTTTCACTCTTTCTCCTTCTGCCTGGGGTGTTTTTCCCCCCACCAGATACATGCAGAATTCCTCTATCTTTGCTTTGGGTCTTCACTCAACAAACTTTTCTTTGTCTATTCTGTCTGTATTAGACCCACTGTCATTATCACAATTGAGCCTCTTTCATAATTTAATTTTTAAATAACATTTGCCACTGTCCGGTATTGTGTACTACATGTTGTCACTAAAACAAGTGTTCCATAAAAACCTAGATTTATTTTGTTTTCTACTGTCACTGCAGTGTCCAGAAGACCACATGGCATATAGTAGGCATTCAGCAAATATTTGCTGACTTGATTGCACTGGCTAAGTGATAGCATGATACAATAGAGTTCACATTGCGTTAATGTTACTATCAGCGAGGACTAAATTTAGTCAAGAGATTTTATTAGAACATGAAGACATAAAGAGCCTTTCTGTCCTCTTTATTACAAGATAACAGATGTGAATTTTCCTTCTGCTGACAATAATTCAATCGACATTGTTCTTATTGGCAAAAAGAAACTTTCTGAGTCAAGTCAACGCAGAATGTGAGCTCAAGAAATTTCTCCTTCCCTCCTCCATGAATGAAAACCATAAATTTCAAAACCCAACTTTTGAATACAGTTAACTGAATTAAAATCTTCCATGAGAATTCAGATAAAGTGTTCTAAATTACTGGAGTCAATATATTCCTAGGTGATGTTAAGTTGGTTTCTTATTAATATAAAGTAATAGGATTATTTTATCACATGAATCATTTTAAATTAGGACACATCTTTGATGAATAAGAAAATAAGGAAATATCTTTAATGAATAAGAAAACAGAAATATAATGTCAGAATATTATCAGGGCTAAAATAATTATGTTGTAAATTTTATAACCTAAAATATGTGGGGTTTTTTGTCATTTCTCTGCCATGGGAAATTTTTGAGAAACATCCAGGAAAGAAAGGTGTGAGGTCTCAGTGACCTGGTTCAGGGCACAGGCTGAGCGGTCCAACAGAGGAGATTCATTTGAAGATTCCAGTTTGGATCTTCTCATCAAAATTCAGAAAAGGTGAGTTCCTCGGCAGACTCCTTCATGTGCCTGCTGAGGGATGCTGCAGGTCTTGTAGACTGATGCAACCACTGCTAGCCGTTACCCATGACTTCATCCAGAGTGAAAGTGACAGTTGAGAGATTTATTATGTATATGTAATGATTTGCCTCATATGCATACAATTAAATGTCCTAGGCGTCTCTGATGCTCCATGTAGGATCTGTTCTGCTTGGTAAGTATTTGATTGTAAAAAGTGGCTGAGTTAAGAGAATTTAAGAACATATAAAAACACTCTTAATGACTTCCAGTAGGTGAAGACATGGTCTCAAAAAGTGGATGATGGATGTATGATGAACACCAGGGTAGGCATCAGGAGAACTGAATTCCTGGGCTCAGCTCCATTGACTCTGAATGACACGTGTGGATGACTCCACTTTCACTCCAAAACCTAAAATATCTCCTTTCCAAATTGAAGAGTTATTATTGTCTTGTTAAAGTGCTAGTTGTCATGAATACTAAAAGGCAGAATAAAACAGAGGGAAATATTCTGAGAAGAGTTCTAATATTTTATTTGGGTAAAATGAAGGTTAACCCTAGACATGATAGGAAGAGGATCAAGGAAATTCCAAAACTCAGCTTCAGTAATTAAGTCAGCACACATCTGATAAAGTTAGACACTGACCTTGTGTGAAATGCAATATAAACTTGAAAGGTTTCTAGTGCTGGAAACACGAACAAACTAGACGAGTCTGCCTAATTTATATTGCTTAAGCTGGTCAAAAGCAGTGAGTTTCATAATATCTAAAGACAGACTGCATTCCATAGAAGAGGGATGGTATCTTAGGGTAGGCTCCCCCAGAACAAGTTTTGAAATTAAGCCTCATGTTCCAGTTACTTTTGAGGAAGAGTTCTCTGAAAAATAGTCAGAGAGGGGGAAATGGGATGAAAAGAGGTAAAGCAATGGTATGTTGTTAAATCAAGATCCATAAATAGTACATTTTGCAGTGTCTCACAGGAGAGATTGCAAAAGCTCACGAAACACAAGTATAACTTATGGGGAAAGGGTGAAAGCATGCAAAGTTTTCAATCGAT
This sequence comes from Cuniculus paca, assembly GCA_004365215.1. NCBI lineage: Eukaryota > Metazoa > Chordata > Mammalia > Rodentia > Cuniculidae > Cuniculus > Cuniculus paca. The sequence goes on along the minus strand of RJWT010000627.1, from coordinate 44,997 downwards.
ACTGTAGAGCAAATATCCATTCCAAAAGGACAGTGATATACAAATCTGACTGATAAACTGAATTCAGGCCATATTTGCAGAATGACTGCTGAGATAAATAGATGTTTTTGAACATTCACTAGTATAGTCATTTATGTGTTCTATAGAAGAGGAATAAACATCTCTTCTATGCCACATTCTAAGTGAAACATTAATGAGTGTCCTTTGAGTACCATTTGGTGGGGAAGAAGGAATCAGATGGGAATTTACCATAACAAAGATGACCGTTATGGTACTCAGAGGGTTTTATCCAGTTTCTGTCACAGTTAAAAAAAAAAAAAAAAGAGGAACGTGAAATACTATCTTTAAGTTCTCTTCTAGTTTCAAATTTTGCCTCCATCATTATGGCTGTGACACTGGGCAAATGACCTGACATTCCATCAGTATTCTCATCTGTACTGTAGTGATAGTCACTCTTCCGAAGGGTTTGTTTTCATGAATATTAAGTGTGGTAATGTATTAAAAGAAAAACAACTTTAGAACACAGTTATGAACGTAATTTGTGTCTATTTCGAGTGAATATTTAATTCATGTTTCTGATTCTGCAATTATAAAAAAAAAAGAAAGAAAGAGAGAAAAAAAGAAAAGAAAAGAAAAAAAGAAAAGAGAAATCTGAAGAGAACTTGATTTTTCTTTATAACTGCATAGGGAGGAAAAAATACTGGCAAAAGTCTCCTGGCAGTTATATTACACACTGCAAATTGAACTTCAGCTTTATAGACCTATAACAATGTAACAATAAAATGTATAGCATCTTCCTTACAGTTTAAGGCAAGATGGATTCTGGTAGCTGGAGGAAACTTTTATATCCTTCTCACAGGCTGATCGCTCTTGAATATCTACAAGATTCATATGCTCCAGGCTTGGTCGCCAGCCTGTGGTGCTGTTGTGAGGTGATGGAACCTTTAGGAGTTGAGATGCAGTGGGAGGAAGCTAGGACACAAGGAGTACCTTCACGGGGATATGGAGACCACAGCCCTTCCTGTTGCTCTTCCTGTCACTGCTTCCTGGTGGCCATGAGTGGAGTAGCTTCTCTGCCATGTGCTCTGGTCATGATGAATTGTGCTGCCACACACCCAAAGCAACAGAGTGAATCAGCTATGCACTAAACCCTCCTCAGCTGTGAACCACAGCAAACCTTTCCACTTCATAGGTTGATTACGCTGAGTGTTTTGTAACAGCAATACAAAGCTTGCATAATATCCTTCATCATGAAGATCCTTCCCATTCTTAAAGAGGTATATAAGTGGAATAGCTGGATGGACATTTGGGAATTAGAGGAGAGCTCTGATTTGTTGAAAGAGTCAGCATCAAAGAATGGTGCATTAATGTCATTTGCACACCTGTCTTACAGCAGGGGGAGGCCAAGCAAGTAACACGTGGCACTGGAAGATGAGCGAAGCAGGCGCTGTCCAGCCATGTGTGTCCAGAGTGCAGTAAAGCGGATGGCACATGCCAAGTAGTGCTACATGGGGCTGCATGTGGGGGCAACACAAACAACCAGAAGTTGGGGAAGCAGGCTTTGGAGTCAAGAGGTAGGACTGACTCCTGGTTCCTGAGGAAAGTGTGATTGGTTTTGTTTGCAACTCCTACCAGCCTACCAGGGAAACCGAAATCAGTAGCTGCTCAGGGATAAGTGAGAAGTGCGTCTGGTCGGGTGACAGGCAAGTTGCTTAGCTGGGGAGTTTTATTTGCATGATAGGAAGGGGCACTGGCTGTTCAGTCTTTTGGAGCCTTCTGAATTTCAATGGATGTCAAGGTAGCACTCAGCTGAGCCTTGATTTTCATCCTATGCCACAGGTGTGCAGATGGAAGCAGGCTAAAGAAGAGGAGTCTCTTTGAATAGATATGGTTAGGAGAAATTTGGGGGAAGTTGCTTATTTCCTGGAGATTTTTGTACACAAATTATTGTAGGCATGCTAGGTAAAGACTACTCCTTCGTGTCTCCTCTGTGATATTTGGCATCTACTTCAACACAGGATTTGATGTGAGTTGATCCCCAAGGAGAAAGCAAAGAAGCACTTAGTCTAGCCTTAAGATTTGCATGGGGTTGGAACAGAGATGGCTGGTGAGAACATGAAGCCTACCCATCAGTATTTCAGGATTTTGGTTTGTGGAGACTAAGCTCTGCTTTCTGATTTTGTCAGTAGCCCCAAAGCTGGGAGTTAAATGTGCGGTCTTTTGCCAAAGCAAATGTCAACCCACATCCTCCTCAGCTTCTCAGATGTGCTGGAGCAGGCCACGTGTTTTCCGTATCTGCCAATGAGCATCCTCACTGTGGGAATGCTGAGCTACACTCGCTGCCGTTTTTCTGTGGTCCTTTCTTCTGATTCAGGTTTTTTCTTTTCTTTCCTTTTCATTTCTTGTTACTTCTTTACTTGTGCAGCAGGAAGCAGATCTCTTGGGGAATGAATTCCTGACTTTCCATTAACTATTTTCACAGATTTTACTTTGAGTGAGATTTCATCCCTGAACAAATTGTTATCTGTCATGTGGTTATCCTTAACCTTCTGTCAGAATGTTCCCTTAAAAGAACACAACTAACATTTCCAAGAAGTGTCTCTGTGATTGCCTTGCAGCAGACAAAAAAAGGAAATGGAGAAAAGAATATAATTTTTATCCTTATTTCCTTTAACATTATTCAGAGATAGTAGAGAGAGTGTAATTTCAAGATCTGACTAGTGATCTAATGCATATTTACATAGTTATTTTTAAAATGCTGAAAGCGCTACAGGTGTTTTAAGATGTGAATAGTAGCTACACGACATATTAAGTAGTAGATGGAAGAGTAAGAAGAAAAGGAAAAAGGAAATGAAGATACAAATTCTAAAGCACGAATATGAAATGAAGGTTAAGGGAAAGACTCATAAAAATGTGGATTTCCTGTTGTCTCATTGTATTCTTTTTATATTTCCTGCCACACTGCCAAGGAGACTTTTTAAGGTTTGAACTAACTTTTTTTAAAACTTCTCAAGAATTCCATATGCTGTGAATACTGTGGCTTACAGCAAACTGATGATACAGATTTGAAAACCTGTCAGTCTTAACACTGATTTTCTTCTGCCACCAATTCTTTTCTGGAGATGTAGCAGGTGCTTTTGTTTTGCAGTCTTATCTTCTCCCCCACTTTCTATGGCAACAGCACCTCATTTTGCCTTGGATAAAGGATGTCTCAGCACTGCAATTACAATGCTACATTCATTCCTGCACCCCAGGAAGGAATCAGGCAGACTAGAAATGCCATCCCTCTGGCCACAGCCAAGGTTCAGTCACAGGATCATGACCCAACCACACCTTCACAGCCATTTAGGTCCAGATCTGGCCTGTGGCTTGCAGTGGCTGGTGGTTGGAAAGCGGACTCTCTTTGGGAAGGCTGCATCTTCGGACTAGGCTGTAAACCTGGGACTTCTGGGGGTTGCTATCCAGCCCTGATAATGCAGCCAACTGAGGAGCAAAGGGGCAGGAAAATGGGAAACTGCTTGGTACCTTTAGCCAACGAATAACTTTTTTTCTTAATTCATTTTGCTTGAGAATCTCCTAGTTTTAGTTTGGCTATAGTTTAGCTTTTAATCACGCTACGAGTCATTTACATTTGTAATAATTTCCATCGTCTCTTATTTTGCATGCCGGCTCCTAAGCTTTACCCTAGAGGTGAACTAGTTTTATGTCCCCTTAAGACAGCCCAGCATGGAGGACTAACAGGAAAGAGTGAGGTAGACAGCCTAGGGTCCCGCCCTGCTCTCACTGGGGAGGGGGAAATTCTCCGTAGGAGACAGAAGAAAATCAGGCGGTCCCTCCTATCTCCTCACTGATTTGATTTCTGGGTGATAATCTAATGCTTTTTGCTAAGAAGAAATGTCTGAACTCTTACCTGCCTCTGGTGCCTCTAGCTACAGATTGCTTAACAATAATAGAACGTGGGACCTGTGAAGCCTGGCTCCCCACAGTGACACCCCAGCTGAGCCACTCGTTGAAATTTACTAATCTAAATAAATCTCCTTTACAGAGCTCATGATTCTAGTATTTGGAGAATGACCCTTGGTGTCCTAGATACCTCCTTGTTTTGACTGAGATGTTTTCTTGATGACATCCTTGCAATTCTTTAGTATAGCTTAATATCAGGTAAAATCTCTGATTCCCATAACTGATTTAACAAGCAGGTCCTGAAAATTAGCTTCATAACCTGAGTGGATAAAGATGGGTTTGTCCGCACTATTGAAGGGAAAGCCACAATATGGCCTACTGGGAATCTTCATATAAGCCTATAATTAATCTTCCTGATTTCACAAAAGGTTTCTGTTGGGGGCCTATGTTGGTGATAGAATGGGTTTAACTTCTATCTTATGAGAAGTTGGTTGATTAATATACATAGCTTCTAAATCCACTTTTTAGATATATAACATGATGAGGAAGTTCGTTAAGATGGGGTTCATGTGGCCACAGTGGTAAATGAGGCCCGAAGGTCACAAACCAGACCATCCTGGTGATTACGAACACATCCCAAAAAGGCTATCTTAGACCATTTGTGCAACACTTGACAAACAGGTTAAGAAAACAGATTTGGGGCCTCTGTGTTCATCGTTTATTTTCAGAATACAATGAATGATTGGATCTGAAAGGGTCAACAACATTGGAAACTAAGTCATTCTTTGAAGAATATGAATCTTTGGGGGGCTATGAAATCCCAAGGGAACGCAAGTGTTGTATGCTCGCTTCACACAAACCTTGCGCCAACAGCTTCACGACTACGTGTCAGTGTTGGGGAATCCAGTGACGGATGCTGACCGCCTTACTGACCAATGGCTCCCCGAGAGATCCATCTCCCCTTCTGTCCCCCGTATCACCCACAGGAAAGATCAGAAGTCACAGACATTGGGGACGGGTGGTGACAAAGCTGCCCAGGTGGGAAAAAGTCATCAAAACTTCCTTTCCCTGAGGCATCTAGTCTAAAGGGAGCTAAAATCTTGGAAAGGGGAGAGTTTGAACTCTAAGTTAAATTCAGGCTTTTTAGGAAAATGGCCTGGATTTTAACTGATCTGAAGCACAGCCTGCGAGTAGCCAGAGGCGGCTTTACTTTTCCGAGGACAGCGGGCAGCTATGCAGCTTTCCTGGCTCCGCCTGTGGCTCAAGGGACAGCCCGCACTTCCCCCCAGGCTGGATGAGCAGCGGGGCAGGAAAGCGAAGAAGCACACTCAGGAACACAGCAGGCTGCTCATGGGAATGAGGTGTCCTTCCTCAGAGCGCCTGTCAACACACACACTCCTTGTACTGTTCTTCCTACAGTGTTTGCCGGTGCAGCTGTGCTAAAAGAGGAAAGGGAGACAGATGCAAAGGAATGAATTAGGGGAAGAGAGACAGATGCATTTTACTGATCAGTTCACTTTGAGGAGTCCAAGAACTCGACCCCTTCTTGGAATCCCATCTCCAGTGTTTGCTGTGGGCTGTAAACACCACTGGAGGTCCTGCCCAGGCTGGGAAACTCTGGAGACCTCCACTTCAGGCTCCCACAGCACTGGCGCAGGTCTTTGCTGAGTCCATCGCAGCCACCATGCCCCTCTGCCCGCCTTTCCTTCCCTCCCTGTGCGCTTCGTCCTGCCTCCACTTTCCTTCCTTCCCTTCGCTGCCATTGGTGGTTTGGGGACATTCTCCCATCAACCTCCAGTACACTGAGCAGGTCCCAGGGCGGATTCCCAGGGGGTCCAGGCTGCAGCCATAGCCGCTGTGACTGCTGATCTTGCTCAAGGCACTCACAAGCAAAGAGGCACAGACTCGTGGTTGACTTTCGGAAACGTGGGGCAACAATCTGAGAAGACCGATTTTTAAGGATTGTGTTTATTTCTTAAATGTGTGCAAATGCAATTCCTTTAAATTCATGGAAGCTATGTTCCAACATGCAATTTATTTTACATGGAAGCTTCAGAGGAAATCAAGTTATGACTCGTGAAATAAAATCATTCTTACCTTTACTGCCTTAGAAAAGACATAACAAATACTGAACCTAATAAAAACGTGTTACTAATTGTTAGCATATAAAGCATCATATTCTGATTTATGATTCTTTAAATGCAGTTTTTCATTTTGGGGGTGTCATATTCTAGTGACAGTAATATCAAGATATTTTTGAGAGGAATACAAATGTAATAGACATCTTCTCTTACTTTTGAGAGAAAAATAATTTATCTTCTTGTTCATTGGATTTATTTATTTGTTGGCTGAATATATTTGTTCATTTAAACTATTTAAATCCTTACTATGGTACTGGAAAATTTCAAACTGATGATGTTTCAAACAAAAGATTACTACCATCAAGATATTTTCTAGGGGCTTCCATGTAGAAAGCAAAGTAACATTGTCTCTGTATTCTTCAGATTTTTTGCAAATAGTTGTGTGCAAGGTGGGAAAAAGGAAGAAAATAAAGAAGCACCAAATAATTCTGAAGAATAGCATTTTACAATGTTTTCTGTGTCCATAGCATACCTCATAAAAAAGATAATGTTGAAAAATGGTCATGATGGTTATGAATAGCAATTTTCAAATTAATTACATTAGTTATGCATTTTCCTCAAGCCAGTAAGAATCACACAAACATTAGAGTAAAATATAGGTTCCTTGAATCATAAAACACAAGCACAAAAGCAACAGAGGAAATAAAAATTTCCCTCATAATGGCATGCAGACTAGTCCTGGGCTTTATTGATCTCTGGAACAGTAGCTCACCCCAAAGAGAGAATCATAACAGCATTAAGGAATGGCATTTCCAATCTCAACACCAGATACTTGGAGGGCTGCCCCTGGGAGCAGTAGATGCGGCTCGGGCCAGCTGCTTTAATTCTCTTTGGATTCGTGACTGTTTCTGACTTTCATCATTTACTGAGTGATGACTGACAGTGTCTGTGTACATCTACAGTAATGGATTCTGAGAGAAATTTCTCCAGGCACCTGACAGTTCTCTTTTGATCAAGGAGGGACATTCCTCCAGTCCCAGAAGCTACTGAGACAGGGATGGAGAACCCCACAGGACAGGGCTCTGATTTCACATTGCAATTCCAAGAACACAAATTGGTTCCAGGTCAGCAGAGTAGGGAGAAAAGCCTGAGCTGGGTGTCTTGGATCATTCCAGAATTGCACTGGAATGCACACTATTATTTTTGGAAGCTTTGGAGCAGCAGGGTGGAATTATGCAAAGGACGTAGGATGGGACCTCATCTCAGGGGCTGTGGATCTCAGTCTTTGCTTCCATAATACTGAACAAATAACACATTCTTCATCTCTAGCTCCTCTTTTACTAAATTAGAGAAATGATCTGAATCTTTGTTGCCAATTTTGGTGAACATTTCAAGCAGAGCTAAATTTTTATATGCAATCATACAAATTTAAATGCTTTATTAAATTTTATATTTTAATTTTATATAAGCCAAAGCAAAACAAAACAAAATGCACTGGAAAAGAATTCTTCAGGACAAACCAAGCACTTTTCCACTTTTGTTCTTGGCCTCCCCTGTTCAGCTTCTCAAAAAATGTTGTCTGCTTTCAATTCCTTTTCCTCTCTGTTTTTCATCTCTCATACCATACACTCCTATGCGACCCTCTTTTCTTCATGCTGTGTAAAGATCTCTGTGAAAAAAATCCTCAGGACTCCAAATCATAAAGTAGGATGGATATATTTCTGTCCAAATCTAAACTCAATTGTACTTGGGGATCTCAAAGAAACCCCATCTTGAATCCTCTTTTGTTTCTTTGACACATAACTCTGCTTTCCTCTTGTCTCTCTATATGTTCTTTTTCGTCATGCTTTCAGAATTCCTTCTGTCTTTCAAATATCATATTTTTACGGTCGGGGATTTAGCTCAGCGGGCCTAAGTGCCTGCCTGGCAAGCACAAGGTCATGAGTTCAATACCCAGTGCTGCAAAAAAAAAAATCATATTTTTAAAGTTTATTTCTAGATTTAAAAATCTCTGTATTCTCCATACACAGCTTCAAATTCTCTTTAGGTGAAAACAAACACCTCCCAAATGTTTTACCTGTAGCCCAAAACTTACTTCGGACTATTGGAACACACTGCTTTGCGAATAGCTCACTTGTAGTTAATTCATATGCCACACACCTAAAACTCAAATCATGGCCCTTCTCTTAAAACCTGGTTCTCTTCCAGGATTTCCTATCGCAGTGCTGGTTACTAACATACACCCAGATAAGCAAGTTAGAATTCTAGTGCTGAGCTGCTGCCGTCACTTCTTTCTAATCTGTGTGTCTACATATTTCATAAAACTTCTGCTTCTTTCCATCTACACTGCTGTCACTGTGGCCTAAACATCTACTCCTGAAACCACCTCTACACTTTCCGCAGTCCATTCTGCAGACTAATTGATTTGTTTTTTGAAAAATCTGATTATGTCTCTTTCCTGCTTGAAACCATTGACGGATCATTAACTCTGAGTGGCGGGGAGAAAAGATCTTTTTACTTTTGTGGTTCCAGAACCTATTTCCCTAATATAATCTGAATTTCTTGTCCCTTGCTAGTGTTAGTATGACTTGTTTTTCACCTCGCTACCCTCTGGCTTCTCCAATTGTTCACCAAGGTCCCCGTCCACCCCAAGGTCTTTGACTTGGACCACACACTTCTTTTTCACTTGGATGAGATCTTTTTTAACTTTTCATTTCCTTCTGCTTCTCTTATAGATACCTGTGCAAACACCAAGTCCACTGCAGGGAGTTGGCTGACCCCATAGACATGGTGAGGTTCTCATGTTATTTGCACCCTTGTAGGGGGTCTGCATTTCTCCTTCCTGGAACTTGCCACATGCATAATCATAACTGTGTCACAGTTTTATTACTGTCATCTCACCACTTGTCTCAAAGTCCCACAGGGAATCATGCTAAGGTTATGTTAGCCATTATTTTTCAAGCAGCTCTCAAAGTTACAGCTGTTTAGAAAAGTTTCAATATATGCCAATTGGGTGAACGATTTTTGTTTTTCTTTTTCAAACTGAACTATATTACGTACATTTAGAAATTATAAAAGTATATTTTGTGTCATGTGATAAAAATAACATCGGCTTTCTCCTCCCATCTAGGTGCTGGAAGGTGGGACCATCACAGCTGTTCTCTCTGGAGTCCCCTTGCCTTGGTAGATGTCCGTTTAAACATTGTCTTTATGTAAGTGAGAGACACACAAAACATTTATTTCCTGGCACTGAGGCGTTAGTACTGGAGGAAGTGCTGAAGTACGCAGTGGCAGGGTCTGGCATCAGTGTTCCTGCGTGGGAAAAGGATCGTGTGGAAGTGGACGTTGGCTTCTGTGTCTCCTAAGCTGCTTTCCAAGCTCAGCTTCCGAATCGCCTGCCTTTCTTCCCTATCCTCTGTGCCCTCATTGTCTCTTGGCTTCCAAATGCCTTTTACTCTTCTTTCTATTACTCTTTGATGAAAAGTTCTTGTTTGCACATGAAACATTCTCACTCAGAAGCTTTCAGGCTCTTGAGACTGCCATAGCGCTCACCCTCTGCGGTACTTCATCGCCAACCGGGATGGATCCGCAGTCAGCGTTCCCGGCGTCCCTTGCTTAGGACTATGTTCTCACTTGGTCTCCTGCTTTTATTTTCATCATTGCCTTTGAGGCCTTCATACAAGGACTCCTGAAACCAACTTCCAGTCCTGGTCGTCGGCCCTGGCAGGAGCCCTGGTGTGGCTGGAAATGCATGTGCCTGGCTCTGGTTAAGGCCCTTTAGCTGCCCCCCACCACCCGGAGCATTTAGTTCACACCTTTCTCTTACTCCTCAGGAATTTTACTCACTCTCCTCCTCCCCCCAGAAATCTAAAGGGCCACACTGCCCCCTCCATGACGTATAAACTTGATCAAGTGTCTTGCATTTTAAAAACACATTTAAAAAAAATCACTTTCTGGAATTTCTGTCTGTCTCTAAATATTCTTCAATCTCACTGTATCCTGGGTGAGCAAAGAGGCAGAGAGATTTGATTCTACTTACTCCCTTCACACTCTTCCCATCCAACTGCCGTCTGGCTTCCTCTAGGACTTTCGAGAAAGGGCTGTCTTTTGTGGGTTCCTTTATATACAAAAGTACACTTCTGTGTGTTCATTTCTCCCTAAACTTCCGAAATGTTGTTAATGCCCCTGTGCAATGATATTTTTTAATCTCTCCCTTCACTTTGGATCTTTGATTTCTACTCTCTCCTAAGTTGCTTTTTAAATCTCTTCTGCCTCTCAGTCTGGACTACTGGCGTGTTCTGCTCAACACTGTAAAATGTGAAATTACTAGTCATCCATTATCAGCTGTCTTGGCTTACTCTAAGGGCATCCTAGCAATTTTATCACCCTTCTGTGTCTCATCACCAGCTATTCACCGTGGCTTCAGGTGATGGAGGTGAAAGCTTGAACTCAGGGGCCAGAAAGCTTCATTAGAACAGGGGCTCTGCTGAATGCCCAAGAGCAATAACTTTACGCCAGTGGAATGAGATCATTTTATTTACCTTCACGGTATCACAGCGCAATGCAGGTCTGTATGCTCAGAGTAAAAGTGAGCGAAATATGATTCTAATTTATTACAATAACTACAGGTGTGAGACATACTGAAACCACTTTAAATCTACCTGCACATGGTTCCAGACTTAAATGCTTGGCCTAACGCTTTTCATGTTTATAGTATTTTAATTTTTACAATAGTGAGAAGGCGAAACACTGAGTAGAAACTGTACCTTGACTTTTGCAGTCTGAGGTCTTCCCAGGTGAGCAGGGGACACGTTGGGAAGTAGCAGCTCCGGGAAACGGTGGACCACGAAGGTGAACAATCCGCAGTCTGCAGCGGGAGTGGTGATGGGCTGCAGGGCTCCCTAGGACAGACTGCCAGGCGCATTTTCAATGCACGATATTGTAATTTTAGGGCGTGTGTATTGGACAATGATTCCATCCTAAGTCTAGGAGTAAGTGCCTTTCCTACGCCAAGGATTTGCGAACTGTGACACGGAGGAGCAGACCCCTCGGTACTGGTGTCAGGAGTACCAAGGTCCCCTAAGGGTTCTGCAGGGGCAGAGGTGCACGCAGCAGCACTCGCCGGGTGTGAATGAGGAGAATCCGCGTGCTCATCTTAGCAGTGATTGGAAACTGTGGCAAATGTTTAAATTTTAAAAAAGTTACGGTAAAAGATGCGTTGCCATTAACTCCCGAAAATGCTCTCCCTCACACAAAACACACTTATTTCATCGTTTCACCGCCTCCAGAAGCAGCTCTGGAAGTCCTCTCGCATGTGGGTCTTCAGGGTGACTGAAAACGCAGTGAGCTGCACCGGGCACCGCGCGCCTTCCGGCTCCGACCCAAAGTCAGACTGGTCCGGGACATCGCGGAGCCCACGCGACACGGCTAAGGACGCTCACGAAGGGCAGCTCCACGACCGCTTCGGAAAGGGGCAAGTCCGAGGACATGAGTGTGTTCAAAGGAGGGGCGTATTTTGAGGGGGATTAATGGCAATGTGTCTTTTACTGTAATAGATTTTTTTTAAATGTAAAGACTTTTTTTAAAAAATCACGTTTCTTTTATCAGCATCCGTGGTGGTACCAGAGCAGTCTTAAGGGACTTACGGTTTTCAGGGGACTTGAAGCCCTTGGTTTGTGGAAGAGATCTTAAGATTTTCTGCAGCAATGACAAGCTGAGTATTAGCATGTAGCATGTAGATCCTTTTTCCGCTAAAATAGTCATTCCTCTGCCTTCTAATGAGCCTGTTTCCAACTTGCCTACTATGATCCCTGGGTTAATTACCTTGACAAGGAAAAAGAGGTTCTCCACTCCCCCGAATCTCCAGATCTACTGCTAGAATCTGTGTCATGAGGTGAGTAGGGAGCAGTTTATAAAAATAAAACCCAGGAGGACAAGGCTCACACACTTAGATTGTGCAGCCAAGAGCCGGACTTCGTGCACAGGGATAACTTCCATGGGTCTTACATCAAAAAGCAGGAGAGATCATAACCTCAGACTGGGCTGAGTTTACTAATATACAGAAGGTCTTGGTGGCTGGGAGATGTTCTCATTGTTTGCATTGTCTGTTGATCAAAATCTGAACATAGTGGTGACCAGTGCCACAATTATGTTAGCATTTGGACATGCTCAAAACATCTACTATGATCTAGAGGTTGGTAGGTTGTGCTACTGGAGCCAATTTTCGGTGGCTGACCTATTTTTGTTTTGATTTGTTTCAGTTTGCACTGCTGTTTACAATTTATGTGTTAAGATTTTTTGTTAGTTTTTACATGGAATCAATTTAAATCACAATATAAATATACACACTGTATCTTTGATTTTTGTCTCTTAGTTTAAAATGTTTGCTATCCCTGTCCTGTAAGAAAAAGTTTGCTGATTCTTAGTCTAGGCTTTGAAGAAAGGGCCTTAAATTTACAGAGATAAGAATGATGGATGGTTTTATTTTATACTGTCTAATCATTTCCTGCTAAATGTCTGCCAAAAGAGTCTGTTTTACCTGTTGTTAACGTGCTTGCTACCCAGTGAGGGAATGGAGAAGTATGTAAGGAACATAGATACTATGAGACTGTTGTGTCCAGTGATAAAAATTTATGAAAGACTATAAGCCAGACAACTCAATAGATTTGCAAAGAGGAAAAAAACACATTATAACATAAAAGTAGAACATTTGGCGTGGACCTCAGAAGGATAGGAGTTCAGGTTAATGCTGTGGATAAGGAACCCTAATGAAATGAACAACTAGTTGAGGCCCCAAGAGATGCAGCTTAGATGGGGGAGGAGAAATGTCACAAATTCTGAATGTACCTTTCTAATGACTTCTAGAATCTGCATGTTTTGTTCTTTCATGCATCATGTGTGAATTTAGGCATTCTAATAAAGTCTCCTTCATTCTTTTTATCTCTTAGGCGATTTGAATGGTGGGAAACTTTAAATCCTAACCCGCAGCTTACTAAAAATGATTCACTACAGAACTAGAAGAGTGGTGGTGTTATTCAGGGGCCTGGACTTCGTGGTCATTTGCTGCCCTAAGGGGACTTTATAAAGCCTCACGCTGAGGACAGTGCCCAGGCATGTGCATTTGTGCAAGAAGGACTGATCTCTGTAGGAGGAAGGTAGTTGTCATTCACATGTTTAGGTAGGAAAGATGAGTATAGACAGGAAGGAATGGACTTTTAGGCACCTATACAAATCCTTTTTTTGCTGTTTGGTATCTTTAAACTCCCTTTCTGCTATTAAAGCATTTCTCTTTTCTTTTTCTTTTAATTTAAAAATGAAAAAAGAATAAAAATGATGATACAGAATTTCAAAACAAAATAATAGGAGATTAACAATGGTTAATATGTTGCACATTGTTGTCTTCAAAGTAGTTGCTCAGATGACAAGACATAGGCATGAAAAAATGATCAAACAATGAAAGTACAAACCATTCTTTTTGATGAGCCAACAGAGATTAAGAGATTAGTAGTATAATTATCTATCTTGTATATATATATATATATATATATATATATATATATATACACACACACACACACACGTATGTATATACAATCTTCTCCCTTCTTTCCTTTCTCCTTTCCCCCATCCCAGGTGTCCTTTCCTTCCAAACAGTCTTCTACTCCTTCACTCTCACATTTTGGATCTTATTTACTCTAGGGAGTTTTTTACACTAGGGAGACAATGTGATGTTTACACATGCGAGTCTGATTTATTTCACTTATGAGTATGGTCTCTAGTTGCATCCATTTACCTATGAAAGCCTCAAGTTTATCCTTCTTTATAGCTAAGTAGTACTCCATTGTATAAAAGCCATATCTTTTTATCCATTCGTCAGTTGATGGACATTTCTATCGTTTCCAAGATGCAGCTATTACGAATTGTGCTGCTGTAAACATGGGTGCACATATATTGCTGTGATATGATATTTTCAATTCTTCTGGGAAAATATCCAGAAAGAGAATAGCTGGATCAAACAAGACCTCAAATCTTAGTTTTTTGAGGAATCTTCACACTGATTTCTACAGTGGCTGCACCAGTCTACACTCCCACCAACAATGAAAAAGGATTCTGTTTTCCCCACAAGCCCTCCAGCATTTGTTATTGGTTGATTTACTTCTCAGATGAAGAAATACAAATGACAAATAAATATATGAAAAAGTGTTCAACACCATTGATCATTGGAGAAATGCAAATTAAAGCAACACAGATTCTATCTCACTTCTGAAAGACTGGCTATTATCAAGAAATCAACCAATAACAAGAATTTCTTACATTATATCTCATTCTTTCATAAGATTAAGGCCACTAATTCACTCCCCACCACTGTCCGTCTTTACTGCAGAGGAATATTACCTGACCCAAGGTCCTGCAGACTTCAGTTTGGAAACTAGTGATGCACATCAAGAGGTGACAAATGAATTCTATTCTAATGAGGGGGAAGGAAGAAGCATATGTCTCCAAAAGTCTCAGGAGTTTTACTACTCGTGTCCAGTGCTCAGCATCCCAAATGAAAGCACCCATTTTCTGTAGCTGACCCCCATGCTAGAGGCAGTGTGGTATCCAGGAAAAGTTTTCCAAAAGGTTAACTCGAACTTTATTTCTCGCAGCATACACTGCGTGTCTAATGATCTGTCCCTCCTGGAGAGATTATGAATCATTTAATATAATTTCATTTAATAAGGTTTTTCCTTGTTGGTTATGTGTTTTTTCCATACTAGAGTCCTGACTGATGTGCCCTCCTTAACATCACAGCTATCAACTTTTGTGGTGTAACCATCCAGTCTCAAAACTTTGTGTCTTTAGAGCACAATACTTGTATCTCTCTCTTCTGGAGCAGGTGTTTTTTACCAGCTTTCTCTGGTCTCATTGATGCAGTTGCAGTCACTTGGCATATCAGCTGGCAACTGGGGGGGTCTCTGGTGGCTTCATGCTCACCACAGGCAGTTGATGCCAACTGTCAGAAAGTGTGAGTCGTGACTCAGGCATGTGTCACCAAGAGACTCTCATGAGCTTATTACTGTGTGCAAACTGCAGGCATGTTTGAAACCTGTGCTTGTGTCATACTAGATAATGTCTCCTTAGGGACAGTGCAGGTCAGTTGTCTGGGCCCCCATTTAATGCATAAAGAAGTGGAATAAAACTCTCACCAAGTCACATTGCAGACAGGTGAACAAACAGGAATGGAGGAATTCACAACCTGCTTTGCAATCTGCTTGTCAACAGAATTTTTTATTGTTGTTGTTCATTTCATTTGACTCAGAAACTTGAATATACTTCTTTTGCAGCCTCTACTTTTCTGGATATTCTATTTTCTCTTCTGGGTCACTGTTTCTGTCTATGGTGTCTTGTTCTCATAGTTCAAGACTCCGTTTCTAGGGGAAATCATGGACTATGAATTGCTTTTTCATCTAACTTCCTGCAAGATGATATGAATCTGTCACAAGTCTTACTACCCTGCAGTTTACCGCTAAATTTCCACTAGAGAACAATTTCCAAGGGGATGGAGATTTCTTAGGGTCTGCTAGCTGCTCTATGACTGCTGAATAAGGCATGCATCTGCATTGCTGCCTTGCTCTCCCCTTGGAGTGCGTTGACCATGGTGTGGTCTCTCATCCCTCTCTGCTTCCCTCAGGGATTTTCAGGCTCGGGAGAAGTCTTTATGAAGATGCTGCTTGCTGTGGCCATGTGAGGTCTAGACCTTACAACCCTCACCATGCTGAGGCAGATTCCAAGAGGTGGGTGGCCAAACCCAGGAACCAGAGATTTTGACTCTAGAATACCCCTTTTGCATGTTTTGACTTCCATAATCTCTACCCTTCCTTCTTGATAGTAAAATAACAATGCTTTAAAGTTCTGCATGTTTGCACACCATTCTGGATTATTTGAGTAGTCATGGCTTCTGATTTAGTCTGTTTTAGGCCAAGGTGAATTTCAATGCTTTATGCTTTTCTCTTCCTTTTAAAAAAATGGGAAATAAACCATCCATTTCATCCCACTTCTTTCTTTCAGTAAGCAGAACAGCATGCTAATAAACCACATATTTACTCTTTAACCTTTCAACGAACTTGTTGAAGTTGATGAAATTCAATTCTTTTCAAAGGATTAGACTAAAAATAAGACTGCATATAATCTGGCATCTCTCTAAACCCCAAGCAAACATGAGAAACCTTTTAGAATGCACAAGGCTATTTAGGGACTTTCCCCTTATCCTAGAGTGGCCAAAATATTTCAGTTTTATTTCTCTCCCTCTGCCCCCAACTTTCCTCCAAGTCTGAGCCAAATCAGATAGTTGCAGAGAGAGATTTCCCTCGCTCTCCTCTTTGTAGTAGGATAATGGAAAATGCTCTCTTAGTCAGATCTGAGCTCCTGGCAGCTGCTGTGTTGGCAACAATTAGGGAAGATTTGAACTAAATGTCTGGCTGCTGAAAGTTTTTGGATTTGGGGTTTGATGTTATCAAAAAAAATTCATCTGGTCCGATGCAGAAACATATTGTTTAATCTAGCAAGAATGTGAGCAGGTTGTTCTTCACAGCGAATGCTGGAGTTCTCTGTCTTTTTTGTGGTAAAGTCTACAGCAGTTGCTCTGTGTAACTGGAGACGGGTTTGTCTGGGGACAGAGGACTCTGCCACATTTTAGTTTAGTCTGTTTAGACCTTTAGCCTGACTGTAATGAGATTCCTCCAGTGAATGAAACAATGGTTCAATGTCCTGATTCCTTTGCAAAGTTTGATTCGTTTATGAACCTTAGCCTAATTCTGTCTCCTAATAAGATTTTGAATACTTAGTCCAGGAATCATTTTCAAACACCCACACAGAAAATGAACTTACTATGGGGACTTATTAATTTGACTCAGGCAAAATATGTTTTTTGCTTGGAAAAATATTATCTCTAACAATAAATTTTGATCAATTTCTTTATATCTGTTTTGTTATTTAATTACACTATTTTCACTGTACATAAATTCAGAATATACAGGTCAGCACTGTAAAAGATAGTCTTTAACTTCTTTAATATAAACATTAAGTGAGCTGGACAAGTGTTTCTTTTTTTTTAATTGTAGATTTTATTTTTATTTATTTATTTGGTACTGGGGATTGAACTCATGACCCCAGCACTTGACAAGCAGGCACTCGTGCTGCTGAGTTAAATTCCCAGCCTGGACAAATGTTTCTAAAACACACAAATGCAGCTAATTTTAGAATTCTTGTTAAAGAAGGAAAGATTGATAATAGTACATGTAGAGGAAACATCTTGCCTAGATTAAGACACTATCTTAATCCATTCGGGCTGCTATTCTATAATAATCTGTAATATAATAGCATGACTCAAAGAACAAATATGTATTTCTTGTTGTTCTGGAAGCTGGTAATTTCAAGGTTAAGGCACTCCAGGTCAGCTGTGTGACATGGCTCATTCCCTGGTTTACAGAGCTCTGTCTCATCATGGTGTTATCTCTGTGTGGAAGCGACGAATGAGCTCTGGGGTGAGCTGCAGAAGGGCACTAATCCCAGGCACGAGAGCACCTCTCTTATTAGCTAATCACCTCTCAGAGGCCCCATCTCCGAAAACTATCACCTTGGCAGTTAGGATTTCCACATATCAATTTAGAAGGGACAGAACATTTAGTCCACAAAAAGTGCCTTTGTGCATGAGTTGTGAATACTAGGACCATTGGCAACTCATTATAGTGTGAAAGTGTGTCTACGGAAAAGAAATGCACTTCTTAATATTTTTGAACATAGACTCTCAAAATCTACATTCCCTTTTACCTATTTTACATTATTTACCTTATCACCAAGATAGTTGTTTCTTTATAATTATCTAAGAGCGAATTCTTTTGTTGGAAAGAGTCAGCTTTCATGTGTTTAGGTGCACTTTCTTTTGAAACTTAGGGGGAAAGGTTAGATAATATCTTGCAGGTTTTTTAAGTTGTAGCTCCAGAATCAGAGTAGGCTAATAAAGAAAAACATTCTGCAGAAAAACTCTCTGCCACTTACATATAACTTAGTGTCATTTATCTTTTCATTTTTATATTACATCAGATTTTGATCTCTTTACGTGATTTATTAATTCACAATCTGAGTTGGTTTTCCCTTTATTTGAATGGCTGGACTGGTTCACATCCCTGAAACAGGAAGATCCAAGCCACCTGACAGTTGTAGTTGAAATCATAAGCAACTTTCAAACGATCAAGGTGTTATTAGGTTTATTATTACTGCATCCTCATAGCAACAGTCCAACGGTACAGAGGAATGACCTGAGGATCCATTTCTACCTTAACTCTGAGTTCTGGCTCTGATATAACCAAAGAATTAAAGCACAGGGAAACTAGACCAGTCTTATTCTTTGACCTCTCCATTGCTGTTAAAGTGCTATGCTATGAAAATGAAAACATTAGCTAGTAGTGGTTTAAAATATGTAGGATGGTCAAAAACCTGGAGGATTTCTGGGAGACAAAGTTCTGAAATGGGAGATTAGGTGTTTTCTTATGTACATGTGCTGCTGGACCTATGATGGGATTGTTTCTTCCCAAACCCATCATAAGCTAAAGATAGCATCTGGAAAATGCATTTAATACACCAAACTACCAAGCGTCCTGTCTCAGCGACGTGGTCACTGTGCAGCATCAGTTGTTTGCCCCGCTGATCTTGGAGAACTGAGAGGCTTCCCCGCCTCTCAGAGCAGGATGGTTCTGCATATCACTGGGCTGGGGAACTGGCAAAACTCAAATTTTGAAGTACTATCCCTGAATGTGTATTGCTTTTGCACCATCATAAAATAAGAAAGTCATTAAGTCAAACTATGAGATGGCCGTGGTACAAACTTGAAAAAGAAAGCATTTGCCTGGAAAAGGAATTTTAGGAATGCTTGATAGAGGTTTTCAAGTGTCCCTGAATTTGAATTTAACTTTCTCCCATTTTAAAGCAAACATTCCTTCTCAGTTCTCTATTGTTATCAGTGAACTATGTCTCCAGCTTAAAACCCTAGAGAGAATGGTGGATTCCTTCCCATCTTCTGTGCATTAAACTCTATCACAATGACTTCACAATTCCTGTTTTGAAATATGATTTAGACCCCTTTTTTCCTATTATCAACTCTTACCAAGTCATGCACTAACATCTTTCCACTAACTTGGATCTTTGCTCTCTTCATCCTTAATTTCTTTCTGATTATCTTGTCTGTACCTTTCTTCCAGTTTAATCTTTCTAAAACTCTACTAGTAAATGACTCCTAGAATGCTGGAGTGATGTGTGACTCTTTTATCCTTCTCCCCTGGCTGATAAATTGACTTGGCTGTGAGCTCCATCCACTATTTTTTATTCAGGGGCAGCTTTTCTCAAGGCATAGGGTCTATTTCATACCAAGGGTGCTGTCAGCTTGATCGTTTTTACCACAACTGTGATGTTAGGATTTCTAGCTGACAACCATTTTTTACACCCCCTAGTCTGCCACATGAGGGACGATGGGAAGGAGACGCAGCCCGCGGCTTATGTCTCAGGTGCAGCTTTCACCATGCCTCCATAGAGACTTGTACTCTTGTCAGACAGAACAATTCGTTTGTACCCCAGCTTTGCCCCCATAATGTTTGCCAGTCTCTTTCCTTCACCTAGAGTGAACTTCATTCATATTCCAATTAATAATTTCCATAAAATGTGACTTTTCATAACTGCTTTCCTAATCTTTAAAACTCTATTATGAAGTCCTGTAAACTTTATTTTATAGTCATCCCCTTCTATCTATTATAAATATGTCATTAAGGTTGTCCACCCTATAAGCTCCTGTTTCTTAAGATGTTTGTGTGTTTTAAACAGATCCCTTTCCAAAATCTTTATTGTGAAATCTTAAATATTACAGCTGTGAAATATATTTGATTTTATTTTTTGAATTAATTTCACAATGCCTCTCCACTGCCAATAAAATCATGTAATAATGAGTTTTTACATCACATCTTCAGCTTTACTTTTCTTCAAGAGAGATGGTTTGCTACCGTTATTGGAGTCTATGTTGCTGTCTGTGTTTCTCAGTCTTATGTTTGCTTGAAGAACTGCATATAACGTCCATGAAGTGCTGTATTCCTTGGTTCTCTTTGCAAGTGTTTAGTGATGGTGTAAAGCAAGATTCCTAACATCAAGGTGTCAGTTTCAGCCCTACTACTTGGAAACTGAAGAACCCCTACAAGACTTCCCTAAGTCTTCTTCTCTTTTGTTAAAGAGGAATTTACTAGCACCCATGCATAAGGAAAACCCATTGAGTTCAATAGCTGGCAGATAATAATGAAAATTAATGCTATTTATTCATCTTTGGCTCCTCTCTGTTTTTCATTTTAATGAGAAAAAAGAATTTCAAGAATATTGATGTCTTAAGTATTGTTTCATCACCAGGCCCCCACAAACATGAGTGGTCACACTTTCTGCATTCATTACCACTATACACTTAGTTGTTTTTTTTTTTTTTTTGTGGCACCAGGGATTGAACTCAGGGCCTCATGCTTGCCAGGCAGGAGCTTAGGCCACTGAGCCAAATCCCTAGCCTTTGTCTCTTTGAGACAGGGTCTCACTATGCTGTTCAGGCTGGCCTTGAGCTCACTTTGTAGCCCAGGCTGGTCTTGAACTCGCAAGGATCCTCCTGTCTCAGCCTCCCGAGTGCTGGGATTATAGGTGTGAGCCACCATGCCCAGCACCACTACACACTTTGGAGAGCATGCAGCCTTGGTAAAAGGCAGACACCCAAAACCACTTGTAAAGGACAGGCTTGACTGTAGAGATGTTTATACTTGGGGATGTGTGCTAAGGTAGGAAATTATAAGCATTTCCACTTTCGTCATATTGTGAGAAACTCACAAAGTCTGTGCACATGCTGAGAGTATTAGAGCTCATTTTGGATAGAAGTGATGAAGAAAGTTGGGTTGCAACAGTCTGTTGGGATGAGGCTGACGCTGTGACCAGGGACTATGAAGAATAGCAGCCCCTTGTTATTACCACCGAGGAGTGGGAGATGCCTGTGTCAATCCATATGTGCAACACTGCGGGAGGGAAGAGCTATTGTTTGGACCTAAAAGATCCCACAGAGGCTCAAGTGTTAAAGGCTTGGTCCTCACTCATGGCACGGTCAGGAAGTGGGGAGCCTTGAAGAGCTGAGAACCAGTGGGAGGTCTTCAGGTCATCGATCTGTGCCCTCAAAGCAGACGTGCAACCCCTGTCTTCCTGTGCTTTTTTGTCCTGGCCTTGAGGTGAACAGATTTTCTCCCTGCCATGAGATGCTGCCTCACCCCAGACCCAAAAGCATCAAGTCCACTGACTACTTATGGAAAATTTTCAAAGCCAGGAGTGAAAATAGATCTCTCATCTTAATACATTGATTATGTCAGATATTTTATTACAATGATAGAAAGCTAAAGAATATAAAGAAAGTAGACAATGTACCTTAAACTACGCATGCTAAGTAAGGAAAGATTACCAAAAGGATGATGTGGATGTGATGATGCGCGCTGGAGGCTGAGTTCAGATGTGAATGCTGATGTGCCAGGCAGGGCAGAATAGGTGTAGCTAACTCAACAGGGCTTGGGTCACCACCATGTTCCAGACGCTGTGCGTATCCACATGGGAATAGACAGACCATTGCAAGTGGCTGTGCTGGCATGGGACATACTGGGGGTAGCGGCTGGTGAAGAGAAACCACCCTGGAAGAGATGGGCTTGGAGCCCAGTGCTACACACAGAGGCAGAGGATAAGATGAACACGGGAAGCCCTCACAGTGGCAATGACGTCCATTGTCAACCACTACAGGACATTCTTTGCCTTTGTTTTTCTTTTTTTTTTTTTCCCAGTACTGGTGACTGAACCCAGACCCTTCACACTGAGGTATGTCACAGGCTTTTTCAATTTTTTTTTTCTTTTGAGAAAGGGTCTGACTAGGTTGCCAGGTTGCCCAGGCTGGACTCCAGCCTGTGATCCTCTTGCCTCAGTCACCCAGTGACAGGATTACAGACTTGTGCTACTGCGCCTGGTCACATGAAGTTCCTTTACAGGGAGATTTCTGCCATCAGGAAGGACTACATGTCAAGTAGTAGACTGAATCACAGATGTAGTAGACTGCATCACAGATGTCCATGTATTTTAGTTGTGGTAAAATGTATTTTATGAGTCAGATGATAAAATCATCAGTAGTAGAGTGTGTTAGTCCACTTTCTTGCTTTTGGGACAAAATGTCCTGCAACTTACAAGAGGAGAAGTTTATATTGTCTCATAGCTTCAGTGCACTCAGACAATTTTCGGCAGCTCCAAGTCAGAAGTGGAATGGCAGAAAGGCCCCGTGAAGGACAGATGCTCAAGTCCTGGCAGAATGAGGGGAGAAGCCAGACAAGAATACACTCTTCCAAGTCACAGCACTGGTGACCACCTCGCCAAGCAGGTTCCCCTCTCAACACGAGACTGTTGCGGGGACATTTTAATCTAAACTATGGCATTCTGCCCTGGCCCACAGAAGACTCACATCCATCTCATTATGCAAAATGTATTCAGTCTATCTCTAAGAGTCACCAAATTCTTAACAGTGTCAGAATTTCTGAAAAGTTCAACTCCAAATTCTCCCCTGAGACTGAAGGCAAACTCTTATCTGTGAGGCAGTATAAAAATCAAAAAGAAAGTTAAACATGTGCAACACATAGTGATCTAGTGAAAACCATTCCAAAAGAGATGAATAAAGGAACAGATAGAAATTGGGCCAAAGCAAAATTGAAACCCAGCACGGCAGACATTAACTTCTCTAGCTCCATGTCTAGCACTCGAGCAGAGAGTAGTGGGAAGAGAACTTCAAAGGGTATGGGTGACCCTGTCCCTAGGGCTTTGCTGATTGCAGCCTACATGGTCTCTCTCTTGGGCTGACTCTGCTCTCTATGGCTTTCCTTGACAGATGTTTCAAGCTCCAAACATCACCGATATCCTGAGGTCTCCACTGCACCATTGGCTTCACACTCACAGCTTCATGCACTGCCTTCTTGGGGGTTCCTGGAAGGAACTATGATCCTGCCATACATTTTTGCCTGATATCCAAGACCTTCTTCTAAAATCTGAGTGGAGGCTTCTGTGGCCCCATAACTCTTGCATTGTGCATTCCTGAAAAATCAGCATCATGTGGATGATTCTGGGTCAGCTGTCAACTTGAGCAGTAACTGGCCCCCTTGGAATAGGGCTGAAGTTGCTGCTCAGTGCCTGGCTTTCTGAATTTTGGAATAAACATCCCTAAGAGACTTTGGATGAGCAGACATCTCAAATGGACTCTCATCTCAAATGTGAAATTTACAGTTTAGCACACCTGTACCTATGAAGGGATGGACTTTGGCCAACTCCCAAGACACCTTCAATCCTTCTTTCTTATTGCCCCAATACAAAGTGCTCAGCATCTTTCTATTGCCAGTCTTTCTCACAGCAACAATGCTCCCCTTTGCTACAGTTTCACAGGTACTCCCTTTCCAGACACATCATTCGAGTCTGCTTTTTTGATTCTGATTTTCATTGCAAATGTGAATGAAAGCAAGCGTTCATTGCTCTGTGAAGGACTTTGGCACTATACGTTGATGTTTCATGCTCTGATTGATTGTTCCTTCTTTAATGAAAGAGTTTGGTGTGGCAAGTTTGCTCTGGGAAACTACCTCCTCCCAATCTTCAGGCTTTATGTTGCTGGTGGAATTTGCTTCAGGTCAGATTCTGAGGGTGGACACTGGACTCAGGTCCAGTTAATCTTGTCTGGTTGGGTCTTCTGAACACTGTAACCTTTCCCAGACATTTTGGCATTTGACTATACTGAAATTTTAATTTGCTCCAGCAATCTTATACTACACCTCCATGCTTTTCTAAAAGAGTAGTTGCAACCAAGCAAGCAGTCAATAAATGGAGGATTGGAAAATAAAGACCAATTAGGAGCAGAGAAAATGGAATTAACTAAAGATTAGGTTTAAGAACAGGTAGAGTGAAAGGGGCATTTAAATTGCAGGAGAGAGTTACAGAATTACATGGAGGAAAGAGGTGCCAGGAAGTTTTCTTTCAAAGTAATGTTGTAAGATCAACTTTAGGTTTGGATAGTAGGATATTCAATTATTGATGGGAAATACGACAAAAATGTTTAGAAATTTGTCATACATACTTGGCTCTGCAGGCTGATAATAGAGAATCATAAAATTACTTTTCACAAATACATGTGGGGTGTTAATGGATATGTATGAGGATTAGTTACATATTCTTTTCCAAGATAGTAAGAAATAACCTAGATTTTTCTTGTGAGTCCATTAGCAAATGTGGGATTTTATTATGAATAAATATGTGACAAGAGGATTTATACTTACTGCCCCTGTGTGATCCAAAAGTTTTCCATCCTTTCATTTTTTTTTTAGTAATCCCATTAAATAATTTGATGGCTTATATTGATGACTGATCCTTTTTAAATGGTAGCAAGTTGTTCTCCAAAATATGCCATTTTCATAATTCTTTTTCAAAGTATGCAAAGTAATCTGCTTTACTCATTTGATCATTACAGTGCTCTCAGTTACATTCTAATGACCAATACATGAACTTTATTTTTCAAAGGATGCTTTTGACTCATTTTCCTTTCCCTTTTGAACTTCTTAGACATCAGTTTATGTCATCATCTCTCATTAATGAAGGGAAAATCCTTACTTTCACCTGCTTTCACTAGTTCTGAGCTAAACAGTTCTTAACACCTCACTCGTCTCCAGCTCAAAATCTAATTTCAAATGCTTTCAAGAATCATATTCAGTTTACTAAATGTCTCATGAACAGGAAAAGAGGTTTACATTTCACACTACCTACTAAACTGTCCTTCCCCTCACATCACTTTTGAACTTTTCTGTTCTTTCCCCAATGAGAAAGTCCAGGTGGAACACCCCAGGGACCCCTTCTTCCTGTAAGATTCTACTGTTATTTTAGGGTAAATTTCTAGAATTTCAGCAATAGCATACTCATATTTAAATCTCCTGAACGTGGTTGTATCACTCAATAAAAGGCAAAGCCTCCTATTTTTTTTTCTTTTTTGCTTAAGTGGGTTATGGAAGAGTCTAATTAATTTTAAACAGTTGTATTTATCTCAGAAGACAATTCTTTCATTTTGTGTTTGCTGTGTATTGCTACACAAATCACTCCAGAACCTATTGCCTTAGACGCTGACTTATTCAGAGTGCCTGTGGGTTGAGACTCCGTCCACAGCTTCGATGTGACTCAAAGTGTGTCACGAAGCAGAATAAAGGTGCTTGTCTGTGCTGCAGTCATCTCAGGGCCCAAGCAAAAGAGAAGCTGTCTCCATGCGACACGGTGTGGAAGAGATTTAGTTCCTCTGCGCTCCTGCCCTGAAGACCTCAGCTCTTCTCTGGCTTTGGTCAGAGGTCTCTTTCCTAACTGACCCTGCCCACTGGGGCAGCACACAGTGTGGCAGTTTGCCTCATCAGAGAAACCAGCAAAACAGACAGAGTACAAATGAGACAGAAGTCAGACTTTTATAACCTGTCTTAGAAGTGAGAGCTCATTGCTTTTGCTGTATTCTGTGTCTTAGAAGGAATCATTAGTCCAGCCCCCACAGGAATTGTTGATTGGAGGTAGGGATCATCAGGAGATATTTGAGGATACTCTCATGCCAAATTTTCCTCCTAGATATCCAAGAAGCATGTGCCTATTTATAATGAACTTATAGCATTCATGTACAGTAAAACCTTGGGTTGTAACTTGTTCTGGCAGTGTTCTCCAAGACAAGCAAACATTTCTAGTAAATTTTAACTTGATATACAAGTGATGTTTTATAATATGGGAAGTATGTGATGAATATTACAGGATCGCAACAGAGCCAATAGTTCTGTCTCTGTCTCTCTCTCTTTCTCTCTGTGTCTCTCTCTTGCCCCTCTGCCTTCCTCTCCTCCTTTTCTCTTGCTACAGAATCATGAGTGATCACCTCCCAACAGGAAGTTATAGAGATCTCCTTTGCAGAGGAAGAGAAGAAAAAGATGGAAGAATCCTTCACTTCAAATGAGATTAGGGAAATGTATAAAATGTTGGAAACACTAAAAATTTCCTATGGAAAGTACCACCCATTAAGGTGGTAGCAGTGCAAATGGAAAGTCTGTTTACTGACAATGCAATGTCACACTGCCTTAAAAGGAGGCAGAGGCAAGTGTGATTGTGTAGGTTCCTTGTTAAAATTACATGAAAACAAAATATTCCATTGAGCCAATAGATAGCGTGATTCTGTGATAGTGCAAGTCATTTTACACAGTACCCTTCTGTCTCTGTCTCCCTCACACCAGCCATGAAGGTTTTCAAAGGTAAGTGCAGGTTAATATTTTGTATTTTATTGTTTTGTATTATATTACAGCATGGTAATCATTTTTATATGGATATTTTTGGCTTGTTGAATGAATATTTGAGTTTGTATTATTTCTTATGGGAATATTTGCTTTGATTTACAAGTGCTTTGGATTACAATCATGTTTCCAGAACCATTTATGCTCCCAAACCAACGGTTTACTGTGTCCTTGTAGTGCTTGTTTCATTGTCATCGTTCTTCAGTCATTATGTCTCATGCTGTAATAGCCAAGAGGCAAATAATGGTTTTCCTTCCTACAACTCTATTAAAGGAAGAAAATGAGACTTTCTTTTCTTGTCACCATCAATATGAAATTTGAAAATATAACTCAGAAGCTATATCCAGAACTAGCATGAAGTCAGGGGAATGGAAACCCTGGGGAATGATAATAGTTAATGTCCTTAGTTCCAAACAGTAGACAAAGTCACGCCCGACCACAATGCAGAGAATTTTTATATGAAAGCTTCATCACTATTTACATGAGAATTTCCTCTGGAGAGAAGGAGCTCTGCTTTCACAGTCTTTGGAGAACTGGGCATTTCCAAAACACTTGTTAGAAGTGCAATATTCCTGAATATTTCCTTCTTGAATCCATCACCTGGGTAAGTCTGATGGGCAGGACTTAGGTTATGGGCTGGAAAGGAGCCCAAGGATGCAGGCCTTGGTTTTACCCTTGGAATGGTAGGTCTCAGTGTGCAAAGAATCCAGTATGTGAGAGTATTTTATTTCAGAGATGTTGGCCAAACTCAGATGAAGAATGTGATTCCTATCAAGTGAGACAGGAAGTGGTAAAATTGCTTCATACTTTTTCTTGCCATGTTTACACATATGCAAGTGAAAATGTCATTCCTTTGGTGCCTGTGATCTTTGGGGGAGCTGCCTCCCCTCATTGCGGTCTTCAGAGGGGGGCCTCTCTCCCCTCAATTCTCATGACAAACCATCTTGCCATAGCTCATAGCATAGACACTCGGTCTTAGCTCCTTCATGCTCTGATGGGAGTTGCCTGCTATTGTGTGTTCTGGTTTGAAACCTGATGAGGTTTCTCTTGGGAAACAGTTCTGGCAGCAGATGGACTAAGAATGCTGCATTCGTGGAAGGAATGAAGGTTTTATTGCTCTGTGAGCAATTTCAGAACATAAGCACTTTAAATTTTTTGACTTCCCCTTTTCAGTTTTTTAAAATTTTTATTAGTATATTTATTGGCACATGTTCACATTCCATAATAATTGCACTTCTCGTGAGGGGTGTATACCCATACGTAACACATCTTGATTCTTTCTCTCTACTTTCTTCCCTCTCAGTCCACCTCTTCATCCCCTTCCTGTTTGAAAAAGATCTATTTCCTTACTTCCCATTATCTCTTTTATTTTGCCCTTTAGTTATGTTTTGGGTTTTTCTTATAAGACAAACCATGCTATGCTTAAGCTTCTGTGTCTGATTTATTTGGCTTAACATTTAGTCTCATGGTACATGTATTTTCCTAAAAATAACACAAGTTTATCCTTTTTTATGACAGAGTAGTACTCTACCATGTATAAACAAAATGCTTTCAGAAGTCACATACATAAAGGAAAATGTATGTGAAATGCAGTGGAACATTTCTTCTTACACTGGAAATGAAAACAGAATCAATCAGTTTGGAATCTACTGAATTCCTTTAAGATTCCAAAACTTAGGAATGACTCTTGGTCTCTCCTTAAATGATAGACTTAATTAGGAGTAGCAGACTACAAAAGAACTTAGAGATCTGTTTGTAAAATTTTAAGTATTGCATCACAGATCAAATGCATTTCCTACACCTCATTTTATTTTTCCTTCTCCTTTGCCAAGGTAGGTGAGACTTGGTTGAATATCATTCAGCATGTTTTGAACTTCACAGAATTCCCACTTTTATGTTAAATTCTTCATCCAGCCACATTTGTTATTGTTTTATCTACTACATTTTCACGATGAACTAAGGAAAGGCCTGCTACTCATCCCTTATAGCCTCTTAATTTTCCAAAAAGTATATCAAATATATCATGATCTACAGCAGACATTTTTTCTGAGAAAGGAATGATTTAACTTAGAATAATTATATTACATGAAAAATTTTATTGTGTTCTTAATGAATGAAAAATGGCTCTACTGTGAATCCAGAGTCCTAATATGGTTAGAAATATGGGAAGAGACACTGTAATTCACTGCTGTATCGCATTATCAGTGCTCTTTTTCCAGGAGAATTTTCCTAAGTGGACTTTGCTGAATCTATGATGACTCATAAAGGAGTAATAGGATAGGAGCAATTACAGTTGAGAGTAAGCAGTTCAGGCATACAGACCAAGGAGGGAGAAGATAAACAGGAGAAGCAACATGGGAATAATTGATCATCACAGACGGACTCTGCTGTCCCAGAGTAACCATTTGGTCTGCGGCAGGTTTCATTCTTCCCCTCCACCCTTTCAGCTCCATGTAGGATTTGAATTTCCAGCATAGCTGATCTCTAGGAGAGATCTGGATTACTCCAGGAAGGAAAATTGATGCGTGGCTCCTGGGCCACTCACTTTAATTTGCTGGAACTGTGAAACCATCATAAAAACAAATAAACAAAAAAACTACAAAAAAAACCCAATAAAAACCAGATTCCTGAATTAGTGTTATTTGTGCTACTGCAGCAAATGGGCAGGTGAGCTGTCTTGGTAGAGCGGATCTTTTCTGACATGCTCAGTCATACCTCGTAGGAAGACCTGCTCTACAAGGCGATATAGACAGCATGGAATAGGTTGGAGAATGATGTGATTAGGAGTCACGTGAGAAACCAAAAGAAATGCTTAATTCTAAGACTTTTAATCATGTGAAAGAGAGCTGATGGTGATTTGGAGAAATTGTTCTGTGCTGAGTAGTCACTTCATTTATACTCTGTGGTAGTCAGTTTTTTTACACTGTGACAAAATACAGGAGAAAGTCAATTTAAGAGAAGAAAGATTTATTTTGGCTCCTGGTTCCAGAGGGTGAAGTCCCTTGGCAGCTAGACCCATTATTTCTGGGGGTGCTGTAAGACTGTGCATCACAAAGAAAGAGTGTGGCAGAGAAAAGCCACTTGTCTTGATTACTTTTCTCTGGTTGTTGTGACAAAATACCTGATGCCCAAAGGGAAGGAAGGAGAAGTTTATTTCTTACAGTTTTGGGGGTTTCAGTCCATACTGAGCTGGTTCCAAAGCAGGGTGGCATGGCTGAGGGGCAGCCGTTCATGGTGGCTGCCAGTGGCAAGAGTGAACCCTTCAAAAAGGGGCAAAGCCCTCGTCCTTCCTGACTTTACATTGTATGTCAGCTCCACCCCTGGGCAGGTGCAGCACTCACCACCAATCCTAGCACTAGACAATGAGTCAATCACAAACACTAGATTAAGCTGCTTCTATGACTACATGAGGCTTGAGAGGGGCCACCTAGATACAAACCATAACACTGCTCATACCTGGGTAGCCAGGAAGCAGAAAGAAGAAAAAAAAAAAGAGGAAGGGGCAGAGAACAGATATTGTCTTCGAAGTCACTCCAGTAATGCATTCTCCTTTCTGCTAGTCCTCAGCTCCCATTTTAATTACATGCACCTTATGCCTTTAAATTATGATATCATGAACACATTCAGGTACTGATGAAATTCGAGTCATTGTGATCTAGTCATGCTGCAGAAAGCATCAATTAAACTCTTAGCACATGGGTTTTGAGGGAACATTTCAAAGTCAAGCTTTAACACTCTGATTGTGAATATCAGTGACTGGGTTTCCTGTCTTCTTCCATGTGATTTGTTTCAGTTCTAGTTTAAGTCAGATATTTCTTAATAGCAAGCAACAACTGTTTTAGTTGAAAACCTGAAATGGTCTTTAGTGAACTCAGTGAGCTCATGAATAGCCAAGGAGAGGTAGTTTTGCTGCAGTTGGATTAATGTTGATACTTTCCTCTACTGTCTTCCTACAGTGCTTCTGTTCTATTGAAGTTTTGCATCATTTCCACCAGCTAGGGGATCTAAACTCAGAAGAGAGGAGCAGGAGCACATGTGGGAAATGTATTCATTTTTTGGAAGGAGCTTCTCGTGAGTATCTTCTAGTTATGACGGCATAAGGGAAAGTAAAGTAGTACATACAGGACAATGTTACACTTTAAAGGGAAATTGTTTCATTCTGTCCAATCCGGTATTACATTACTGACATTCAGAAGAAAAATATCAATAGATTTCTTCCAACTTTCACTCCTCCCTAACGTTTTGATTGATTGCAGCTCTTGGTTCATGCTCCAGGATGAATCCTGGACACAAAGCTACCCCCAACACTCTGCAGTCAGAAAACCAACATTGGCCCAGACAGGATGCATGAATCAGAGTGTCCAAAGGAGACAGAGCACGCAGCACCCCGGCACAGCAGGGCATCTCCTGTGGCCCACACTGTGGGTTGGAGCATACTGGAAAGGAAAGTCAAATGGTTGAAGTTAAGTTGCAGAGCTAACAACTCTAATGCAACTTTCTGGAAAGATGAGAGATGAAACCCTCAGGAACCACAGGGAGCCCCAAGTCTGCTGTGTCAGGGCACAACAGAGATATTCTTAGCACCAGTGAGCAGAGCCCAGGGAGGCTGCCACGTGTGGACCAGAGGTAAAACTTTAAAGACAAATCCCCCACGAAGTCAAAACTTGTGCTGCTCAGACAGCTGCATCGAATTCCATTCGATGCCAAAGCCTGTTTATCTGGTTTGGTTTTGAAGTGGCAACAGGAACCAAGAAGCTTCCTGACCTGGGTCAATTCTGAACAGAGGTGTTTTCTTGTGGCTTTTTCCCATTTTAAGAGCAATTCCACTTATAGGTATGTGAGAGAGAGAATGTGGTAGGAAAGTATTTGCTAACACAGGAAATGTGGAAGCAGGCCAGAAATCTTCCAAACTGATTGTGCATTTTGGCCTTAAAAAATCATGCTATGGACAATGGACAATCACATAAAAAGCAAATAGCATTTGCCGTCAGATGTGAAATATCCCAGCCTGTTTAGGGAAACCGCTTTGGTTTACTCTTCTGTGACCTAGTGGAATTAATGTGACATTTGATATCAGAAAATCCACTTGCACAGGAAGGGAACAAAGCAAAAAGCCCTGGTTTGCAAAGATGAGTCTGTTTATGGGGATTCTACTCCAACTAGTCCTTTCTGAAAACCTGATGTCTCATAGTTATCTCCTGTGGACATTTCACAAAAGAACACTACTTCTTAAATGGTCTAACACCAGCCTTGGAAAGAGTTATTTAAAAGTACTAGTAGTTTTAGAAATTTTATTTAGAATTTTAATCACTGTGTGGCTTGTGTTTAGATGTCCCCTAAAGCCTCATGCCATCACAGGTGGGGCTTTTCCCCTGGATCTGGAGTGTGTGATTGATTCATGGTGTAATGCTAGGATTAAGGGTGTTAGGATTAGGTGTGTGATTACTAGATCAGATCTCTGATTGTTTTGGCACCACCCTAAACCTGGCAGCATGGTACAATACAAGGAAAAAAGAAGAGGCTTGCCTTGTCCTTTGCTTGCTTTCTTTTGCTACCTTCTGCCATGTCACCCTGCCTTAGAGTCAGCTGATTATGAACTGAAACCTCCACAAACTGTGAGCTAAATAAACCTTTCCTCCTTTAACTTTGGATGTCAGGTATTTTGTCTCAGCAGCAAGAAAAGTAGCTAAAACGATTGCCATCAGTTTCTGTGAGGATCTACAGTCTACTTCCTATATTTCATAGTATTTTTTTTCTCTCTAGCCCATTTTATTTCTGTTGAAAGAATCTCGGTCATTCAACTACTCATTATAAACAGTTGCCAAAAGAACAAGGTATGGTTGGGGATATAGCTCAGTGGCACAGTGCCTGCCTGGCAAGTATGAGGTCAGGAGTTTGGTCCTCAGTACAAAAAAAAGAACAAGGGGTATTAAAACCAAGTTAGCTTCTAGTTTTTGTTTAGTATAGCTTTTAAAAAAAGGAATCAGTTCAATCAAATACATATATTACTGGCATTTAACTGAGAAATTTGGTGCTCACAAACTCTTGCATTCGTCCACATCTCCCATTATACCTAGACAAGGATATGCTATGTGAATGCAAATGACCCTTCCCTGGCCTTACTCCCTTGCATTCACAACCTTTTATAAAATAATGTGGTGAAATGTGGTTTGCTCTTTTAAATCAAATTACCTTTGAAAATGAGAATCCTAGAATGTCTGAAGTGGAGAAGTATTAGCCTCGAAAGCCATCATGGCCTGTCAGTGGAAGCAATGTATTTTACTGTCTCCAAAAGGAGCTCAGCATGCTCCACAGTCTGCCTGTTCTGTGGAAGACAAGAGACCCTGTGATTCCTTGCTTCACTTCCTAGTTATAAATCCTACAAACCAGTTGATAAATATGTTGTTTAAATTTTGCACTAAACTTATCAGCTATTGATGATTTCCTTTTTCTCCTTCTTCCTAATGCTCATATTAATGGACTACATGCTATAAACATTTTTCCACAAAAATATCTTCAGTATTTCCCTAGCACACTTATTTGTCATAAAATCACAGCACAGTGATACTAATGTAATCAGCACAGCATACTTTGTTTCCTCTGGCTGACTGTGTGATTTGCTTTAGTCTGATTTTAACTTCTCAGGCTCTGGAAGGAAAGTCATTTACTACGTCTGCAACTTTAAATACAGCTGCTTAATGACAGATGCTGGCACACATATATATGTGTGTATACATTATAATGCATATGTATGTGCATGTGTGTACATATGCATATGCACACACTCGTACATAAATATCTACATTTAAAGAATATCTGCTGATTTAGTAGTAAAATATTTGCTGCCTATAGAACCTGGCAGGACCTTGAGAAAGGCATTGAATAGAAAACCCAAATAAAATAAACAAACAAGATGAACATGAACAACAACAAAAAACTCCCCCAAAACTAACAACGAAACTCTTTTACTTGGAAGCTGTTTAATAAAAATCAAATGGCCCAATATTTCATCATTTGGGTCATGCGTCTTGGACATCATTTTGGCTGTGTCCCTCTAGGTCATTGAGAAGAGTACAGTGTTTTTCCAGGTATTATATTTTTGGGGAACAAATTAGAATTCACTGTAGCGGGGAGCATTTTGGGAGTTTGAAGTGTGATACTTGGGTCTCCCTTGTGTAAAAAACTGAAAGAGTAAACGTAGAATAGATATTTTGAAATGGGAAGAAACTGCTCAAAAGGGAAGAACACCTGGGATGGGGAAAGGAGAAAAGAAAGAAGGGAAAAGATAGATAGCTATACTACTAATGTCTGTTAGTTCATCAAAAAGAACAGTTTGTGCTTTCATTGTTTGATCATTTTTTCATGCCTATACCTTGTAATCTGAGGAGGTACTTTGAAGATAACAATACGCAATGCATTAACCATTGTTAATCTCCTATTATTTTGTTTTGAAATTGTGTATCATTGTTTTTGTTCTCTTTTCATTTTAAAATTAAAAAGAAAAAAACAGTCCGTGGAAAACTTTCTCTGTAGGCATTTCTGGTATTTCTGGAGAGAAATAGTCACATCTTGGTTCACAAAACTTCTGTTTGCAAACAATTCAGTTTGTGAACAGAATTTGGCAACATTTTGCTTCCCTTCCCACACTCTGCTTCTGGTGAAGAGCCTGACTGCGGCCCTCTTCCCCGTGAAAGCTGAACACCATTGTCTTCCTCAGGGTCCTGAACCAGTTAAGTTCGTGAACCGAGGCAGCACTGCGCCGCGAATGTGGTGCCTCATTCTGGTCTCAGAAGCCTTGCGGCTTGAAATGCACACACCCTCGGGTTTGGACAAGAGCCTGCCCACCACCTGGTCCCTTGGGGCTGCTTCTCCACTTCGGCTTCCACCTTTTAACAGACCTCCTCTCACTCTGTGCTGAACTCTTGTTTGCCAACGAGGAAGGGGAGACCATGAATAATGGAATAAAAGCGAAGAACACGCTCTGATTTTCACAGATTTTTAAACATTTTCTGTGCCATGGTTTGGACCCAACATGTGCCCCGAAGACCCACATATTAAAGGATTGGTCCCCAGCTTAGCACAGCTGGGGAGTGATGAAAGCCTAGTGGGACATCTTGGGTGACTCACCATGTGTTCTTGCAGGGGCCTCTGCTCTCTTTTCCCTCTTGGGCATGATATGAGAGGGTCTGCTCACCCTGTGTTCTCACCATGATGTGCTGCCTCTCCATAGATCCGAAAGCGATTGGGCCAATCAACCAACCTCACTCCCCAAAGCTGTGAGTCAAAGGAAACTATCTTTTCAGTTGCTCACCTCAGGTGTTTGTTATAGTAGCAGAAAGCTAACTCAGTCCGTGTGCAAAGGATAGAATTTCCATTGACCAGATTTAACTGTGTTTTTTCTACTTTTCCTAGACTACACGTAACACTTTTTAAGAGAGATGCTGTAGATAGATCTAAATCCTTGTTTTCTCTGACACATTTTCTCACATCTTCTCTCTCTTTTTTTCACCAGTTATGCAGCCAGTCCTCTTCAGTCTAGCACTGAGTGCTTCAGAAAATCAGTCACATTCTCATATATTATAGATGGCTCAGTCAAGCTTGAAGTGATATGAATAGATTTTTGAATAAAACGTTTAGTCAATTCAAAATTTTACTCAAATATGTATAGACTTCAGCCAGACATAATAGCCCACATGTATGATCCCAGCACTCTAGGAGCTTAATGCAGGAGGATTACAAATTCAAACCCATTCCAAGTAACTTAGTGACTGAGATTCTGTCTCAAGACAAGGAGGTGTGGTGTTCCAGGAATGTAGCTTGGTGTGGAGATCCAGTGAGGAGTACCTGGAAAAATACATACCTGTGTACAGATTTCAGAAGACTGGACATGCTGTGGCTTCAGAACTACTTGTTAACAGTCAGTCATGTTAAGTAGACAGAAGTGGGGAGAGGGAGACAGGTTTATTGAGCAAGAGTCAGATGTCAGGCACAAATGCTAGTTGGTAAAAAATAAAATGGGAATGGCTCACCTTTACTGCCATTTTGCATTGTTTGACATCCGGGGCTGAGCACCCTGAGACTCACTACTAGCAGATATTTTTCCGTTTTGTAGACCAGGAAACAGAGCAAGAGTTAAAACAGTCTTCTCGGGTTAGACACAGGGAAAAGGACTGGGATTTAGACCTAGTACCCTGAGTTTAAATTAGGAGCAGAACTCATTCTCTCTCCCAGCACTCTGGAGGCTGAGGCAGGAGGATTTCCATGAGTTCAAGGTCAGTGTGTGCTACATAGTGAGTTCAAGGCCAGCCTGAACTATAGAGCAAGACTTTGTCTCAAAAAAGCAAAACAACAAAACAAAATAAAGAAAAGAAGAAAGAAAGAAAGAAAGAAAGAAAGAAAGAAAGAAAGAAAGAAAGAAAGAAAGAAAAGAAGGAAAGAAAGAGAGAAATTCTCTCAATTTGTGCTTTGTAGGGGTGTGTATGTGCATTCTACAATTTCACACATGGTTATTTAAGAGGATATTTATTTTTATTCCTCTTTAGCAAGTGTCTATTAAGTGCATGCATTATCTATTAACCTATAAATTTTTCCCAAATCCTATTGGTTTACTGAACATTTATCATCTGATTGTTGCCAAGTTCAGAACTGGACACAGCTTGCCCATTTTCTGCCATAAAGTTTCTTTCAAGATTGTAATTAAAATGTTGGAGAGGCTTCACTCTGACCTGAAGACACAGCTGGAGGGGTGGGGAGACCCTGCCGAGCTCCCAGGCATGGCTGCTGGCAGCCCTCTCTTTCTCAAAGACCAGTTCCACTGTCACAGTACCTAGCTGGTTTTGACCGGGAGTGTCCTTCTGATGCTTGCTCTGGGGTCTCCAGGGGCAGCTTCCTACACACCAGCTGGCATGAAGTAGAGTCTGTTACAGCATGGTTGAAATGTTTGTTGCCGAACGGGCCTGTTTCATTAAAAACAACAGATTTGCGCTCTGCAGACTTTATTCCTTTGAAGAGAATTTGTATATTTTAAGGTCTCATGCAATCGACTACTGTACTTGGTACAGTAAAGATGTTAGAAGGTAGAGTTTAGTGGCAACACACATAATTAGAAAGTGTTTTGTTAGTCTTTGAATACTGCGGACCACACAATTCTTCTTAACTAAATGAATTTCCGAGTCCAATCCACTCCAACAGAACCTTGTGTATTTCAGAGAATAAATTATAGCCTGTAAGAATATACATGCTTTGCTTGCATGGGTGTATGGGTTAGGTACAAAGGGAAAGAAATGCTTAAAGTACTGTTTGACTCAAATATGTTTTAATTGCTTTCATCTTGTGCTCCAGTTATTTAAAAATGCATGTGTGTGTGAGCTTATGTGTGCTTTGTACCAGCCTGAGCATTTAGAAAGCAATTCCACCACAAGGAAGGAAAACCTGAGGCATTTGTAAGTAAATGGATGAACTTTGGAGCCATAATGTTAAGTGGAATAAATCAGACACACCAACTTAAATATCTCATGGTTTCTCTTATAAGAGAATCCCAAAATATAAATAAATAGCAAAATAGAAGACAGATAATAGGAAGTAGGGACATATTTTTCAAATGGGGAGGGGAACAAGAGAAGGAGGGAGAGAGGAGAGAAGGGAAAGGAGATTTTAAGAAAAGAATTGACCAAAAAAATGGAGATAGAGCTTTTGCAAATGGCCAGGGGATGGAAAGATGGGATGAGCAGGGAGGGATGGAAGGGGTAGGGCAAGAGAAAAAGAATTAAAGAGGCGTTGCGTACTTGTACCAATTCCACATGGTAAATGTAACCAGTGTGTACTGCACACGTGTTCCAATAAAAATTAGTATTTCAGTGACCATGGGTGATAGATATTTGATAAGCAAGGTCAGAGTGTGCTAAACAAAATGGTTGTCTTCTTCCAGTTGTGGATTGTCTTGGTTACTTTCTCTCGTTGCTGAGACAAACACCTAACACCCAAAATTAGGGAAGAAAAGGTTTATTTAGCTTACAGTTCCTGGTGGTTTCAGTGCATAATCAGCTGGCTCCAAAGCAGAGTGGCATGGCGCTGGGGCAACACTTCAAGGCAGCAGCCAGAGCAAAAGCAAACAAGCTTCTTCTCTACCCTTACATTGTACACAGGCCACTGCCCCGCCCCCACCTTCAGGGTGGGTGTAGCACTCACAAAATGTCCCTGCCCTCTTTTGCACAGGAGGATATTTACAAAGGAAGAACCCTGGCTCCCTGCTGAGTCTCTCAGCTAAACTTCTAAACTTCTCAAGTTGACACAATGTATTAACAATAAGATGGATTTCTAAGCCTGAAGATTTATACACAGTTCTGTGGAGAATTCAGAAGGAAGCAGATCTCTGCCTCTATGTAAAGAGGTGGGGCTGTGAAGTCAGAGACATGAAGCATAATATACTTTAATCTGTCTGGGTCTCAGTTTTCTCATCTATGTAATAAAAATAATATTAATATTTAAATGTTTATGAAAGACTTAGTCCCCACACAACGTGTGATATTTCTTACCATAGTGAAGGCTCGACAAACACCACTCGTCATTTCTCACCCCCCGGCCCTGCTGTGCCTGTCTCTGTGAAGGTAGTGTGGGAGAGAGGGGCTCCAATAACTGAGATGCAAGGTGGAAACTGACAGTGCAAGCCAAGGGGCAGATGAATGTCACTGGGGTAAGAAGATGAAAATGCCCCTCTTGGAATTATTTCAAGAGGATGGATTGTGCATATTACACCGGATTTAACTCTTCCAGTCGCCTCTTGGAAAACATAGAAGTCATTGTGAGAAATTCAGTTAAATTTACTTAAAATAATTGCAATAATTAGGGAGGACTGAATGTTTTTTTTCTCCCCTGTGGATCTTGCCAGCTGCAGATTTTGTCCCTCCACTACTAGGAAGTCTTCATACCATTGGTTTTTTGTTCCCACCCTGGATGACTTTTATTGCCCCCTACTCTGTAAAGAAAGCACAGAGTTTGGAGGCATTTTTTAGAGACATGAGAAAACAAAAATAGACCAAAAAAAAAAAAAAAGCAAATATAGATCAAGTAAAATTAAGATACAGTTTCACATTCAGACAATTTATAAACTCGATTTAACTAGAATTACACACATTGATCTCTGAAGAGGCAATGTTGGGTTTACAAGCCATTTGCCAGTCATTCATCTGATGAGGAGCGAATATGGAAGGTATACAAGGAACTCAAAGAACTCAATAGCAAGAAAACAACTCAGTCAAAAATGTGCAAAATATCGAACCTAAATAGGCACTTCTCACGTGTATATTCGCAGTGTAGTAGCATTCAGCCTTCAGAAGAGGGGAAGGTCTTTCATTTACAGCAAGCTGGATGCACCTGCAGAGGGCTATGCTGAGTGAAAAGAGCCAGGTGCAGAAAGACACTGTCCCCTGCTGCCTTTCACGTGTGCAATCTCTACACGCTGAACTCTCAGAAAGAGGGAGTAGACAGACCAGAGGCTGGGGAAAGCAGCAGACAAGGAAAGGTGAGGTGTCAATCGAAAGACAGAAGGAAAATAACCTTTGTGATGTGCTGCACAGAATGGCAACTGTATTAATAAACAATAATTTATTATGTACTTAAATACTCTGAAATTTGAAATGTACCTTGTAGCTTCAGTTATATAGTGAGTATAAACCTTTCCATTAGTTCTTTCAGCATTGTTGGCTATTTCTATCTAGGATATTCTTGAGATTTTTTTTTTTCTGGAGTGCTGGTTTGATGGTCATAAATTCTCTTTAAGTTGCTCTTTTTCATAGAATTTCCATAAATTTTGAATGAGAGTTCTGCAGGATACATCAGCTTGGGTTGAAAGTTTTCTCTCAGGGCTCTCCTGGTCTTTAATGTTTGCGTTGAGAAATTCGTTGTGATTCTAATGGGTTTGACTTTATAAGTGATTTGTCCCTTTTCACTAACAGCTGTTAAGATTCTGTCTTGCACTGGGCTTTTGGAATTTTGACTGATTTTTTTAAAGAAATTACTTTCTGGTCGTGGCTATTTGGGTTTCTGTCTGCATCATTTTAATAATACTCCTCCATATTTGGAAAATGCATTGCTATTATTTCTTTAAACAGGTTTTTATGTCTTTGTTCTGTTTTCTGATTTTTCAGTAATTCTAGTTAATCTTAAATTAGTCTTTTTCTCATCTAACAGGTTTGGATCCATTTCTCACATTCTCTTTTTTAATGTATCTCCAACTATATGATCACCTCTGCAAGTCTATCTACTGGTTCTGATAATCGGTCCTCACATTTTTCACTTCTGGTGTCAGAGATATTTTTACCTCCTAAATTTTTATTTGGTAATTTTTCAAAAATGACCATTCTTTGCTAAACTGTTCATTCATGTTTTGTATCAGGTTTTTCAGCTCAGCTAGGTTGTTATTAGTGTTACACTGAATTCACTGATCATTTTGTTCATTTAGTCCATTTTCTGCTTCATTATATCATCTTTGAGCTGCTAAGCACCTTATGGATGTGTTTATTTAGTCTCCTCTTTTATCATTTTGCATGGCTCAGCTGTTTGGATTTTGATTTCCTCCTCATTGATGCCCTGTGTATCGGGTCTTGGGGAATTGGAAGATCTTGGAGGCATTTTTTTGCTTTATTTTTGCATGTTTCTGTTGGTATGGTGGTGGTGGTGGTGGTGGTGGTGGTGGTGGTGGTGTGTGTTGTTGTATGCAGGTTTACTGTAGTCAAAAAACTTTATTGCTAGTATGGAGCTCTCTTTACTCATGTCTGCTTTTTAAATGATTCAAACTGGGCATGGCTGACTATAGGCAGTTGCCTCTTTTTCAAATTCCAAGCACCTCCATTAATTAGGAAGGGGTGGGTGCAATGTAATTGGCCCAGCACCCAGGTCTCCAGAAATGAAGTACAGTATTGCTAATGACACAAAGACAATCTAGCTATTGGCATGCAGAAGAAATTAATTAACAGTAACAAGTGTGCCATCCTGGCAACACCAACAAAATAAGCAAGAATAATAGAGTGAAAGACAGAAGGTATTACCTTACCATCAGTGTCAATACCCTGAACCATAGATATATAATTATAATTTAGACACAAAGACAAACTGAGTATTAACATACAGTAGGTATCTACTGAATGCAATGACTATAACACTGTTAATAATAAAAAATATTTCGGCAATAATAGAATAGAGTTAACTAAATAGCTA
Organism: Cuniculus paca; assembly: GCA_004365215.1. NCBI lineage: Eukaryota > Metazoa > Chordata > Mammalia > Rodentia > Cuniculidae > Cuniculus > Cuniculus paca. The sequence continues at coordinate 4,394 of RJWT010000627.1, read as the reverse complement.
AAGATGAATAAACCTTAATAATAGTATGAGTGAAGATGGAGTGGGTGGGTAGAAGGGGAATGAAAGAAATAAATATTGAAAAATAAAGGAAAGAAAAGTGAGATGATCCTAATTAGGATTAAAAGAAAATTAACTGAACCGGATAAAAGTAAAAGAAAAGAAAAAAACATGAGGAAAAGTAAAATAAATCAGAGGCAAAATAGAGGGAAAAAAAGGAAAACAAAAAATAAAAGAAAACTGAAAACATTCAATTCCTCAAACCCAGGAAGAAAAAAATTAAAAAGAAAAGAAATGGATCCAAGAAAAGTTTTTTTCTCTTTTTGAAACAATGATTCTTTTCCAAGGTCTACAGCATTGGGATCCACTAGATACAGAGGAGAGAGATTAAGCCACTGCTAAGACTGATTTTGTTTCCACACTCACGTTTTTACGTGTAATGCTGAATCCTGCACTGGACAGGGCTGGGCAGTGCTTTACTCCCTCCGCCTGTTGTCACTTTGGAAGTTCCAAGTGTCTAGGTTCCTTTGTGTGCCTTCAGTTATGGCTTCCACTATCTAGCTTTATGGCCTGTGGGATTGTGAAGCATCTTCCCTCATCCACAGGCATTTCTGTCCATATACCTCAGGCCATGGCAACAGTCCAAGCCATGGCATATCCCTAATGTTAGTAGAGTTACCCTTCCCTAGGAGCCAAGATCAGTTTTCCAGACTGCTTCATTCTTTCTTCTGCATTGTGCCTCATTTCGCTAGTTTCTCTGTAGTTCACAATTTTCCTGTCATCTCTCTTTCAATTTCTGAAGTTCTACTGTTTTTCACCTCACAAAATTGTGGTTTTTTTTCCAAGAGTCTCAATTCCAGGTCTCAGAGAGGTTATCTAAATTAGAATTTTTTAAAATGACAATTATGAGATCATCAAAAGCTGCAAAAAAAAAATTCCCTAAAAGGATGAACTCTACAGAAAAATCTATCATCTATTCCAGAGAAACAGTACCAAAAATTCAAAGATAAGGAGGTAAAGTGTTCTTGAGTTGGAAGATACAATATATAAATGTGTCAAGTATACCTAAATTAATTTATGGTAGAGAGAGAGAGTGAGCAAAAGACAGAGAAGTGCTGACAGGCTAATTCTAAATTGTATATGAAAAGGAAAAGACTTCATTATTCTGAATCATGAAGATGGCCTTGAAATCAAAGCTATAAGACTTACACTAACAAATTTTTCAAGTCCTTTTTTCTCTTGCTTTACTGAATTATAATTGACATAAATACTATACATATTTAAGTTGCAAAATGTGATGATTTAATATGCATATATATCATGAAATAATGGCCACATGAAACTGGTCAACACTTCGATGACTTCACAGTTACCATTTTTATGTATGTAGTGAGAACCCTTACTGTCAGTACTCTTACTAAATTTCAAGTATAGAAGTTAAGATTACCTTCCAGTTTAGAACTTTATAGTCACTATGTTGTGTATTTGATCCCCAGAATTCATTCATCTTACAGCTGAAAGTGTGCACCCTTTTCCAACATGTCCCCGTTTCCTTTTCATTCACATACTACTCCATCCCAGTCCCCAAACAACCACCATTCTACCCCATGCTTCTGAGTTCATTTTTTAGAATTTCTCCATATAAATGAGATAACACTGTATTTATCTTTCTGCGTCTGTCTTATTTCACTTTGTATAGTTTCATCCTTTGTGGTAGATTAACTAACGGTCAACTTCGAGCACCCAGCAGAACTGAATCAGTCTGGTGCTGGGTGTGGAAGGCCCACCTGAGGATCATTGCCAACAGTATGAAAACAGACGCCTGCAGGGGAAGATGGCGCTGTTGATCCTCCTGGAGGAGCTTGTCGTGCTGGCTCTCCTGACATGAGCTCAGCAGTTTGCCTTGTCAGAGGAGCTTGGGTCCTCCATGTCGCTGAGGAGGCTGCTGTTCTCTTCGGGGGAGCTCTGGGCCTTACCCTGAGAGTGGCTTCCTGGCTCCAGTGCAGACCCCTCAGCCTGTGGGCACAGATCCTTCATCTCGCTAGTGAAAACTTTTAGCTTCCACCACTGACTCTTAGACCTTCCCAGTGCAGATCCTCGATACAGACTTGCATGAGACATTGTCGTGGGCTCTGGGCCTCCAGCTGGACTCGTGCAGGACATTGCTGTGGAAACCAGGCTCTCAGCTGGATTCTCTAGATCTCTAGTGTGTGGACAGATCTCCTGCATTCTTTGCATTTAACTCTGTAGGTGAATATTATAAAATAATCTTATTCATTATGTGTCTTGTATTAAATCTTTTCTTTGTAAACCCAGACTACAGAATCCTTGTTGTTTAAAATGGCAGAATTTTGTTCTTTTGTTGTTAACAATATTCCACTAAGTATTTATACAAGTTACGTTTTCTCTGTCACTGGATGTGTTCATTCTCTCCATAGCTTGGCTGTTATAAATAATGCAGCAGTAAATACAGTGGGGTGGTCATTTCTTAGACATACTCGTTTTGTTTCCTCTGGATATATGTCTGCAAATGGGGATGCTTGATCATATAATGGTTCACATTCAGTCTTTTGAAGAAACTACATACTGTTTTCCATAATGATTTAAAAATTGACATTCTCACCAACTGTGTTCAAAAGGTACACTCACCAACACTTGTCTTTAAGAAAAAATTTATCCTAACTATCCCACACAAATGAAGTGGTATCACATCATACATTTCATTAGTATTTTCCTGTTGGTTAGTGATGGTCAACTTTTTATGCACCTGTTGGCCATTTGTATGTCTTCCAGTACGAAATTACCATTCAGATCCTGGGTCTATTTTTTTCATTGTGCAGTATCCACTTTTGTCTGAATTGTAGGAGATTGCTGTATTTTTTTCTGGATTTTCTTTGAGTTTTACAGTTTCAAATTCTGCATTATGTAATATATGAGTGGAACATTCTGCTTATTAAGTCTGTATTTTATAGGTACAAAATAAATGTTTCAACAGGCATTAGAAAACTGTAATAGATTTCTGTCACTCAAAGAGAGAATTTTCCCCCATTATGACTAAATAGGGGTGACGGCAAGGGATGGAGTCTCCAAATCATGCACTGGTGAAAGGCAGGCACCCTGAGTCAGGAGCTAAAGACAAAGCCTGATATGTAAGAGTGTATGAAAGGAGACACTCACTGAATCAAATTCAGTGTTAGAAGAGTTTGGAAGAGAAATATGCATCACTCTGGGATCATAGAAACCCCCAGCCACAGGTCTGGTGCACATCCTGGCTTGGCAGAGGTCTGGGCTACCCGAGGCACGAAGGCAGTATTTTAATGGCGATCTGGCCAAAGCAATTGGCTTGCAGTCACTCTAACCACGCTACTAATCACCCTTGCGTGCAAAGAGGATTGCACTGAAGCCAGGGCTATGGAAAACTGGAAAGTGGAGCCCTGCGTATGGGACGACACTGGGAAGCACTCAGACATTTGAAAAGGATACTCTCCTGAAAGCAAGCAGCTTCTGGGAGGTGTGGGGCTTTGGGCGAAAGGACTGGCAGACGCAAAAATACCTAGTTGCCCCTTCCTCCCACAGTTGTTTTCCTGCCGTCAAGGACTTTCCCATGCTCACTGATCGATGCCCATGGGAGAGCCCAGCGCACCCCCTTACCGGAGACCGCAGGGGGCCGGAAGCCCTGAGGCTGCAGCAGATTCACGGATTAGAGAGCGATTGGTGCCAGGGGAGGGGGTTTCAGGTGAGGCACGAAGCAAAGGGCTTCCGGAAGGAAAGCATGAAGCCAAACACGATTCGCTTGCTCTGAAGGGAGCAGGAGTGGTAAGTCCAAGCCAAGCCATGAAGGAGCTCAGTGCTGGCAAACCACACCGCATCCGCCGTTCTCCAGGATGAAGTGAGACCGTCAGATCGAGGAACAGGCACAGAGGGCCCCAGCTGGTCATGCGCAGAGCACTACGTCCGACCAAGAGACTGGCCCTGAGGGACAGCTGAATCTTCAGCTCCTGGGCCAGCAGCCCTCCTGCAGTCCCTGGGGAGGAGCGGGCGGGCGTTCTGGACGTGCAGTCCAACTCAGATTGTAGTGTAAAGGGGGCTATGAGGAAGCCAGAGTTTTGAGCATTTGCAACAAGAGGCTGTTTATTTTCCTTTCTTTTTTATTTTTGTCTGAATTTTTATGAGGTACTTCCATTATTATTTTTTTCCCATTCTCCCCCACCTTGTCTCCTTTCCTTGATTCCTTTTACTTTCCCTCAACACCCTTTTGCTTCTGTCTTCTCCTCCTCCTCATCTGCCATCTTTCTTCTCCACACGTCCACTTTTTATCAGGCACCTCTCACCTGCCTGTGAATATCCCCATCTCCCCCTTTGCGTTCATCTCACGCCTCCCACAAACCTTCCCTCCA